>VDFB02021443.1:0-48556 GCA_007258455.2 Sequoia sempervirens | reverse complement strand
TCAAATCCAAGCTCAAACATGGCGGTGTTTCTTCCCCAGGCAAAACCAAAGTCTCTAGGTTGAAAGATGTAAATGAATTTATTTTTAGGGTTTCTTCTTGTTTTGCCATCTTGACCTATTTTGAATTTAGGTTAATGTTTTTTTCCATGGAGTGGATAATTTCAAACTTAGGGTCTTTTGTTGCATTTTGAATTAAGTCTTAAGTTTAAAATTTAATGTCACCATGATTTCATATGCCTAGGTCGAGCCTTGTGGAAGGTTCTTAATACTTTGTAAGTCTTGGTTTAATATTTTAGGGTCTTATTAATAAGGCATTTGGTTTTAAAAATCAAACACTTGTCTATGCCTTAGGTTAAAAGGAGATCACTTAAGCATTTTATATTTTCAATTGATTTCCTTTTAAAGAAATCAATCATTTATCTTTTTTTTTAAAATTGATTTTTGAAGAAAATCAATTAAATATGTTATGGAGAGGGTTATTATGTTTTATGATTTTTTCTAAATGAAAAATCAATGCATTGTAATGAAGATTGAAGATATGAAGGAGGATAATTATGTGATGTTTTTATTATTTTTTGAGAAAATCAAAATATTGTAATTGGAGAAATAAGGAGCCTTTATTTTTTGCAAAAGATTCTAAATCTTTAATTGCAAAAAATAAAACAAATTGTGCAAATCTGCATCTTGTAAAGCAGAATCATAACACAATATTCTATAAATTGCTTTGTGATTTCTTGCTATTTTTAGCAGATTTTTGTTGACTTTTCCTCTTGGTCGGATTTCAGACCTCTCTTGGAGAGATAAGATGTTTTTGAGCTTTTAAAGTAGGATCAACCTATTTTTAGAGGCTTGATAGTGTGATCATAAAAGCATTGTGCCTTTTTCTACTTTTAGGCAGTTTTTTGAGATAGTTTGAGGCCTTTTTCCTTGAGCTTTTTCTTGAGCTCAGATTAGGGTTTCTTAAGAGCTATGTTTGGATATACTTAGTCTTTTCATCTCTCCTTTATCGATAGTTGAGATCAGAGTTCTTGCTCTTATGCATTTTTTGAGCTTGTGAACATTGTACTCAATTTTGATAGATTGACACTCTTTCAGTTCCAATAATACAGTAGAGTTCTTCTTTCCACTTTCTTGTCTTAGAACTGGTAACAACAGTTTGATGTTTTGTGTATCAAAATTTGAAACCTTAATGTCCTGCCTTTATGAGTTTTTCTGCACAAGATTTCATGTTTTCAGGTTATATGTTGTATTTGAAGTTCTGAATCTTCATATGAATTAATGATGAGATCATGTATTGGTGAGATTGTAGGAATCATTGTAGTGAAGGGATTGTTGTGAGTGGCATGATTCATTTTCTATTAGAGGTTTTAATCAATCATCAGTTAAATTCATATTTATTTTTAGTTCATCTTTTATCCCTTTCCCCCTGAAGTTTTAGAATAGGATTCATCATTCAGAGAACCAGCTCACTCTGGAGATTCCTTCTTTGTTCAGATCACCCACATCTGAAGAAGGTTTCCATGTTTCAGTAGTTTGTTGAATATTGCATTCAGCAGGGTGAAAAACTATTGATAACAGTTCCTTTATCTCTTTCCTTTTTTGGGCGTGGAGAACATGGGAGAGTGATGAAGACTTGTGGTGAGAGTTGTACTTACAGGTTTATTGGTTTATAGGATTTTCATATGTTTATGGATGTTCCTTGGTACTACATTTTGTTGGTTACACTTCTATGTGGTGTTATTAGTGGATCTTGAATTCCTTGATCATTTTCAAATTTGGCATTACTTATGTAGTCAGAGTTCCTGACGCATGTCCTTCCAATCACGTGCCTGCAAACAGAGGCCTTGACTGCTTGGCTTTATGGGGCTGTACATGCTGATTCTCAATGAGGTCCACCTGTTACCCAGGCCACCCTTGAGTGACGGTCAGACGTGCCATCACTCCACAGAGTGCCATTTCAGCCATGGGTGACTATATAATGACAGCCACCCGATACACAATTTACCCTGACTGAGTGTGTAATAGACATCAATCGAGGTAATCCTGCCTTCAGTGACGTGCATTGTGAACATCCTTATATGGCTCTCATATCTGCAATACTGCCTGGGATATTATAACTGGGTCTGAGGTGATGGCCCCACTGGTCTAGCCAGGTATCTCGATGGACAATACGGGGCAATTTTGACCTTTGATGGCATATGTGGCCAAAGCGGGATTGTTCCCTTTTTCATGTTTGAGGTTACTTGTTACCCCTTATGAAATGTATACAAGTGGGAGAATGTTAGGAATTAGGTGTTGTACACCTTGCATAATGTTTATAATATTTAATTTATTATTATATGTGTGTTGCACCTAAAGGGACCTAGAAGTAAATGCATAACTAGGAGTTAACATTCTTAGGGCCACTTTATATGTTGTATGTAACATTGGGACATAAGTTGAATGTAAGTTATAAAATGTATTTATTTAATATTAGGGGAAGTCAATTAATAAAGTACCCAATATTAAATGTGGGGTCATGGTTTTGTAATCTCATGGTTTTAGTCACATAGTTTTATTTAATACCACTTGGTGGTTTTGTGTGAGCTTGTTTCTATAAAAGAATGCACAAGTGTAGTTGTCTAAGGTTGGGTGCTTGAGGTTTTGAGTATTCTTTTGAATCATAGAATGGGATGTGTGGTTACATGCTTGGACACATGGAGGATGCATTGGAAAGGCTTAATGTTTTAGAGGTGTTTATGGAGGTCCTAAAGATTTATTGTAATGTTTTATGGTGAATAAGACATTAAGTATGGATGCTTTTGGAGGTTAGGTTTTTCCCTCTATGAGGGTTTTCCTAGGGTATGAATTGTGTCATATTTTGATGGGTATGTTGTCTATTCTCTTGCATGTGGCTTATGAATACTTATTTTCATAGATTTTTCTTTTGGGTTATGTGGAAATTGTCATTAGATGGTTGCAAGTTTCCTTTCACCTCTAACTTGCCTATTTGGCTCAATTACACAATCCAAAGGAGACAGAGGACATATGTGGAAGGTAGCTAATTGAAGAGATTGAGCACATTATCAGAAGCCTTCCAATCTCTAGTAAAGAGAAGAAAAAGGGCCCTGAGAATATCTATGGTCACCATGGAAGATAATAGAAATAGAACTACTAGAATACCCATCCCTCTAGTAGACAAGCCTGAATAAGAAATTAGGCTCGAGGAATACCAAATTAGATAATTTGATCTAGGAGTGCAAACAAGGGAAGAAGAGCAAAAATCTCTACATAGGTTTGTTTCTACTATCCTAAAAAGGATGCAGAAGGATGAGAAAACTAAGGAGGAGCTTAAAGCTCAAGTGGCCTACTTGATGACCTTATCACAAATCTAATTGGCCCAATAGATATAATGAGATAGAGCATTCAATTGATATAAATATGTATAAGTCTAAACCTACAATTTGTTTCCTAAATATTAGATCTGTTATCTTCAATTGTATGTTAGTGAGATCATTTCCAAAAATTCTAACAACCCAAGTCCCTTGTTGAAACCCATTAACAATGATCACTTTTCTATCCCACACGATCAAGACTTGACTATAAAGGAACATTGGAGTATTTTTCTACTTTTCAAGAGGAGCAATAATTCATTATTGCTTAGCAAGTTGGATGTGCTAACACCACCCTCAACAAAACTAGCACTAGAAGGAGGGCTCAAATGTTATCCAAGATAGAAAATATCGTCTCCATTTCCATGGATAAATACCACAAAGTTCTTATATCTTCCCAAAATAGAGGATATCTAACAAAACTATTACAACATAGGAAGACAAGGAGTGATAAGGGTAAGGTCAAAGGTGAAAATTCAAACCCCATAGCAACACCATTAAACCCAAATCTACAATCCTTTCCCGTAAGCCCCATTTCACCACGAAACATAAATGTAGTTGTACCCCCACAATTACCAATAACCTTTTCTACAACAAATGAAAAATATCCATTAAATATATTTGGATAGTTACATGAGCTACCCAAAAATATTGAGAAGTTTTGTCCTAAGCTCATATATGGAGAATCCGGATCTATAGAAGACTACATTAAAACATTTAAGGAAATCTGCAACCGAGCCCAGATCAGCCATGAAGATGTAGCATGAAAATTTTTCCCATACTCTTTGGGAGAATTTTCCTATACTTGGTATCTAAATTTTCCCAAAGGATGCATAGCCATGTGGCAAGATCTCGAGAAAAAATTTATAAGTCATTTCAACACATATACCGAACCTGCCATTTTGTATCACCAATTTGTGACTTGTAGAAAGGAACCCAATGAACCAATTAGTATATACAACATGAGGTTCCATAGGATTCACAAAAGATTAGAGGATCCCTATGTTATTCTTGAGGTTGCCACTATTCAAACCTATCTTAGATTAATAGACCCCCTTACTAGTCTCTTCCTGAGGAGATTACCTGATGCTGATAGAGACACCTTAGACAAGATTTATAGTGATTCCATTACTTTCTCGCAAAATATTGACCCACAAATTGAGAATTTTTTGAGATCACTACCATCATTAGGTTTTCCTAGCATGAAAAACCATAGCCCTACAATAAACAATGCTATGAGTAATCATACACCTTTGATGAATCCTATCCTAGGGGTAATAAATTCATCATAGAATTTGTTACCCTACCAACCCATAATCCATCAAACCCATAGTGTACCTATGCTTACATATCCAGGTTATGGGAAAGAAGTGAGCATCACTAACTAGATGAGATAGTCAGGAGGGGAATTTTTTGAACAACCAAAGACACTTCCAAACTTAGAAAAAAATGCTCAATTGGCTTCTTAATTTGAAGTAATGAAATTTTTTTATCATAGGTGAGAAATGATCTCACCCACTTAAGAGTTAATCCTCCTCATGGAGGGAACCACCAAAATAAGAATTATAGCCAGAACTATAACCAAAACCAAAGTAGTAGTCAAAACAATCAAGGTTTCCAAAAGTAAAAAATTTAATTCACAATGAATAAATAGACCTTGGAATACTAGACCAAACAATGGAGGAGTCCCAAACCCTCTAGAAAATGAAAATGTGGTAAACTTATCAAATACCAATGGGTGTAGGTTCCATGAAAATTTTGATCATAACAAGGCTAACTATCCAAAGATGTAGAGGGTATCTACAATCATGTAGATGAATAATCAAACCCCTCCTGAAAACATGAACACAATGATGGTGGATTCTTATGCACTACTAAGTGAGGGAAGCCTAGGTCATCACTTAGAAGAAGAGGAATTCACTTTCTCGTTCGAAATCGAGAATGAACAAAAAATACCAATGCCTTTGCTTTTCAACAAAATATAAACATTTACAACTTGAGAAGCAAAAGGAAACCATTAACAGATGGAATTCCACCTAGGTTGGGCTCTACCCCTCCAAATCCCCATGCTCCCAAGAGACCTTTTGGAGGTAGTTCTAAACATAGTAATTTCTAGATATACAAAACTCCTAATTTGAATGAGGAAAAATATAGCACAATCAAAGATTTAAAGAAAACAAAAAATATTTCTAGTTATGACATGTTGTAGAATTGTCTCAACCAAAAAGATGCATTATTGAAATCCTTGGATAATATTAGAAGTGCATCTATCAACACTCCTCAAAAGGATAAGGGACAAGCTTTGAATTCTTTGGATGAATGGCCACAATATTCAAAGGTAAAACTAGAGTTCCCCCCATTCTTATTAAGTGTGAATGTTTGGAAAGAGCCTACATTATTGTTTAATCAACTCTAGAGCCTCATGTAATGTGATGCCATACTCCATATGCCTGAAGTTGGGAATGACCCCTAAACCTAATAATAGGGTTGTAGTACAATTAGACAAGATAAAAGTTAAAGTCATAGGGGAATTGAAAAATGTCCACATGCAACTAGCATCAAACCCTAGAGTCCAAGAATACATTGATATACATGTGGTATACATTCCCAAGATGTATGTGATGTTACTCAATAGAGAATGGACTAAATGCTTAAGAGGATGGTTTTTCGTTGATTTCACCCAACTTTGGTTACCTTGGAGAAGATTGAATAATCAAATCAAAATTGATGCATAACCTAAACTGAAACACATGATTACCGAGTATAATGGTCCTAATGAAGTAGCATTCATAGAATTAGACTTAGGAGTATACAAAATTAATTATGTCATGATGATGTCCTTAGCTACTAATGAATTAATAGGTGTATGTAGTCATATCAAAGGATTGCAAGAGTTTGATCCTTTTGATCTTATTTTCTAAGAGTTTTTAGAAAAAATGTATGAGACTATGACTAACCTTGGTAAGTATGCAAATTGTTATGCACTTTTGTTGTCATGATGGTGCTAGATTCATAATAAATATCATTATGAGTTTTCATTCCCTACTCGCCAAGATGCATTAGCAAGAGTGAAGATGATACACTATAAAAAACACAAAGATATGGACTTAGATGAAGTTGCGTCGATGTCAGATGATTAGATAGAACAAGATGAAGATTCTGAGACTCATGACCATTAGGTATAAGAGGAAGGGAAAATTAATGATGAGAATATCTTCAGGTTTCCCTTAGAGGTACCTATAAAGGAGGGAAGTCCTTTTCCTACAAAGGAAATTACATGAGTTTGAAGATGAAATGGTGATGAATCTTTTTGCTTTTTCTCAAATAGATCCCTATAAAAAGGGAAGAGCTAGAACTGTTGGTCCCTGAAAAGAAAATGAAATAGGGAAATAGTGTTGGGATTGAGCTGATCAACCCACAAGGTAAGACATTTCTAGGTACTTTTCAAGTTACAATTTACTTGTACCAATAATGTGATAGAGTATGAAACATTGATAAGAAGATTACTGCTGGCTCATCAAAGAAAATTAAACAATTGTCCATGGAAGGAGATTCCCAACTAGTTGTAAGAAAAATTAGGAGTTAGTATTCCTATCATGACCAAAAAAAAAATTGCTTAGAGAAATAGAGTATGGGATTTGATCAAATATTTTAAAGCCTTCAATATAAAAGCTATCCCACAAAGAAATAATTATATTGCATATGCCCTTGCCGTTTCAACCATCTCTCTACAACCAATGATTGGATATTGTTTAAAGAGATTTTTCATGGAGATGGTGCTTACACCATCAGTTCTAGATAACATTACAAATTTTTTAGGTGTTAAAGGATGATCAACATATCCTCAAATTCATCTCCAATTCTAGAATATTTGCTGCTCAAGTTATCGATGAATGTGACAGAGATCCATTCAAAATGGTTGAGGACAACATTATCAATTTGAGTACCAACACCGTTCCCAAGGGGATGGTTGCTTTGGAAAGGATATTTGACCATGATAATACAACAAGGCCTCAGAAAGTAACCTATGATTCAAGTGGATGCAAGTGCGACTCTCACAATTTGGAAGATGAAAAGGATTAGAGAGGTCATTTACTAGAGCTATGAAGAATTGAAAACCTATGACACCTCAATGATTACTCATACCATTCCTTTGAAGAACGAAATTAAGCCTTTCAAAAAAAGTAGCATCCTATCAATAACTTAATTTATCCCTTGATTCAAAAAGAATTTTAGAAGATATTGAGTGCTGAAATTATTTATCCAATAAGACATTCAACCTAGGTTACGAATTTGGTACCCGTAAGAAAGAAAAATAAATAAATTCGGTAGTGTGTTGATTTTAGAAACCTGAACCGATAATATGAGAAAGATAACTACCTACTTCCTTCACTTGATGAAGTCTTATAAATAGTGAATGGATCCTAAATGATGTCATTTATAGATAGATATTTGGATTACAATCAAGTCATGGTATGAGAAGAAGATAGATTGAAGACAACCTTCACCACTAAGTGGGAAACCTTTGCATACCAAAGGATTCCTTTTGGTCTCATAAATGGTGGAGCTACTTTCTAGAGAGTGATGTACATGGCTTTCAAAGGATTGATTAAGAGATGCATCATCATATACATGGATGATATCACTATTTTATCTAATAACAAAGCTAACCACATAAGTGACCTACATAAGATCCTCTAGTGATGTAAAGAGTCAGGTATTTCATTAAACCCAAAGAAGTGAATTTTTGGGGTTATTGAAGGGAAACTCCTAGGCCACATAATTTCTAAGAAAGATATTTCAATAAAACCTAATAGAATTGATTCCATTTTAAAGTTACCATTACCCAACAACAAAAAGGATTTGAAACATTTTTTGGAAAGATTAACTTTGTTGAAAAGTTCATCAATGGATTTGAAAAAATCGTACGCCCTAAATGATATGTTGAAGAAGAATGCAAAGATCAAGTGGACTACATAATCAAATAAATATTTCCAAGAAATTAAGGAAATTATAACCAACACACTTGTTTTAGCTAGTCTAGATTACACCAAGCCCTTCAATAGCTATACTTTCACTTTAAAACATTCTTGTGCTAGTGTTCTAACTCAGAAGGGAGAAGATGGTGATGAAAGGTTGATAGATTTCATGAATTATCCATTCAAAAACATAGAGATTGGGTACCCTAATCTAGATAAACAATATTTTTCTCTTTTGAAAGTTGTAAAGAAGTTCAAACATTATATCCAAAGAAGCAAAGTGATAGCCATACTCTTGGATGTCGTTGTTATGTCTATGCTAATGCAAAATGAAATCAAAGAATGAAGGGGTAAATGTATGGCTATTCTATAGGAGTTTAACATGGAAATACCACTAATGAAACTGGTAAGGGGCTAGGGATTTTCAAAAACATTGGTTGGAGTAGATAAACAACTGGTGTGTCAGTAGTACACAGAGAAGGATATAACCTCAGAGATATTGTATTAAGATATAGTTTAGTACCCATTGTAGAAAAATTTCCCAGATGGTATGAATGCCACTCATAGAAGAGAATTAAGGATCAAAATACAAACATATATGGTGAAATATGGGAATTTATATCAAAGAAATTATGAAAGTGTTTACTTGAGATGCTTAGATAAAGAAAAAAATGTCTCAATCTTGGCCATGGTTCTACTAAAGCTACTGCTCACCAAATATTAAGGGTAGGATATTATTGAACCACTTTATTCAAAGACGCCTTTAAGCATGTGAAAAATTTCCATGTATGTCAGATGGGAGCAAGAAAAGAAAGAAATGCACCTGTGCTGCCACAACCTATAAATGAGGTATGTTCTTTCGCCCAATGGTGCTTGGATTTTATAGGAATGATATATCACCACTAGTTACTGCACAAGATGGTTTGAAGTGATCACTTGTAGAAAAAGTAATATAGAGGCAGTAATCAAAAATTTATAGGATCACATAATGACCAGGTTTGGAATGCTATTTTCTCTGGTATGTGATAATGGTCCCTCTTTTTCATCAGTTCAATTATTGTAAAAATATTTTGAATGTAAGTAATTTTTAAATTTTCACCAAATTATTACCCCTAGGTCAATGGATTCACAAAGTTGACTAATAAAACCCTGATAGGTGTTATTAAGAAACTACTAGATAAGAATCCAAAAGATTGGCATTGTCACATGAATTTTGTGTTATGGGTAGATAGAACTAGAACATAAAATGCTTTAGGGGCATCCCCTTACCAGCTAGTTTATGGTTTAGAACCCATATTTCCCATGAATCTTAGAATTCCTACCTTAGAATTCATGGAGAATTACCTAGACATAGATGATAAGATTCAAGTTAGGTTGATGAATCTGTTGGATTTAGAAGAAAAGACAAATGATCCTCTTAAGCATGTTTCAAAACATCAAGTTGTAGTTAAAGGATGGTTTGACAAAAGAACCAAGATAAAGTCCTTTATAATCTCATATCTTGTCCTACTTTGGAATAAGTCTAAAGAGAATAAAGGAAGCCATTTAGAGATCGATTGACTTTGGATAGTTCCTTACCAGACATCTAAGATTTTATGGGAAAATACCTCTAGGATCAAGACCATGACGGGAGAACCAACCTTGTTTCCAATCAATGGAAAATTTCTCAAACATTACTTTGGGTCCTAGAGGGGGCGGTGCCCTTTCTTGTAAATAATTAGGGTAGGTTTTTTGTTTTTTGTTTCTTGTTTCTTTTTCATTTATTTTGTGTTTTGTTGTGTCGTTTCCTATTCTTTCTGTTTCTTTTTGTTTCTCCCTTTCTGTTTGTGGGGTTTTTGTGACTATTATGGGTCTGAATGCCAATCATGCATAGGATGCTTGTAGTATTTCTATTTTCAAGACTTTTCCTTGCTTAAGTTCAAATTTTACTAATCCCTTATTAAGCTCAGAAGTCCTAGACAGTCTAATGTATGAAGTTAATGAGTCTTCAAATTTAATTGCTTGAATCTTACTATCTACAAGCTTTAAGAAAATTAAGATTTGGATTAAGGATAAATAGAATGACCTTTAGACTCAAGAAAATATAAAGATGTTTTTCTTTCTCATTTACCACTATGATTCCCAACCCAACACTAGGTGATAGCCTGAAAGAAAATAAATTACAAAGAAAATCATGAATAAATTCTCAATAAAATGGGTGATTTAAATAAGCTCGACTAGCAATAGAGCTTTGTTTAAGGGAATTAGAGGTATATTTTTTGGGGCTATGGATGTCTAGTTGGTAGCAGAGCTATGCCTAGGTTACACCAACTAGGTTCTATATATATATACTTGTCATAGCACAAAATAGTTGGGAGAAAGGCAAGATCAAACATTTGTCTTGATTCAGAGTTCATTCCACTTCATTGGTATCCTATTTTGAAGGAATAAATCATTTGCACACACTATGAGATTCAAGTATTCTATTGTGATGGGTAAGTTGGTCAAATGCTTAGATTGACATGGAATCCTTTTCTTAATTTTGAGTTATTAATCCCTTCGATTTTAAGTCTATTTGAATTTTTTTGAAGTACTTTTTAAGCATTTTGTTCTTTGGTTGCTATTTTTTGTGCCTTGCAATCACACACAATTTTATTTTTGACAAAATGGGGAGCCCCCAATTATTTTTGTGTTTTTTGTCTCATTCCTACCTTGTTGTCTTTTGTTTCCTTCTTTTTTTTCTTTCCCTTTTTTCCTTTTCTTTCCTTTTTCTCTCTTTATTTCTTTCCTTTTTCCTTCTTTCCTTATTTTTCTTTGTTTCCCCTTTCTTTTGAGTATCTTGTCAAGTTTCAAAATTTTGGGCTTCTCCATACTTGCATGATATATGGGTCGGGCCTGATCCTCGATGTTTGATTGTTTCTCAATGTTGGTTTTCACTAATTCAGACTTTCGTGTGTTTGGGTATTTGTTGAAGAAAAAACCTGACTCCAAAACCCCGATGATGGTGATGTATTATCACCTCGACTGTCTTGTCGGTCACATCCATTAGGAAAATTTATTTTTTTGATAGCATATTTAAATGGGAAATTAATGAATTTTTTTGGGGTTTCCGAATAAGTTGAGGTTTATGAGTGATCATTTTATCACTTACCTTGTGCATTTCAATTTTTTTGAGCTCTACAAATCCTCATAAACTTATGAAGAAGCCATCATGCATGCTTCTTTCTACCACTATCACTACTCAAAATTGGTTCATTGTTTGATTATTGATGCTCATGTGTTCATGTTGTGTGTGCATGGTGTGGTGTTCACCCTTCTCCCCATGCTCATTTTCCAAGTTGGATTGTGATCTCTCTCTTGGGTTTTCATTGGTTTCTTGTTTTTTCCTAGTTTGTGCATGTGCAATCCATTTGTGTATGTTTTGGGATTGATTAAGTGCTTTTTTTTTCTCGTTCTCCTCTCATTTTTCTATTTTTCCTTTGTTTTTTGGATTTTTTCGTTCTTCCTCATTTTACTTTTTTTTTGTTCTTTTCTCACGTTTCCAAATCGATGTTTGTCTCAAAACACTAATTTTATGACATCATTCGATCAAGCATCAGACCCTAGCCTTGCTAAGTGTGTTTTCCTTAGCATTTTTTTAAGGAGAAGTTTTTTGAGTATTGGGTTTTAGTGGTTTTGTTTGTGTTTTTCTTATGGTTCGATGAAAGTTAAGTTAAAGTCCCAAGTCTTGAAAACTGATCTATAAGACTTAGAGAAGAAGCCTATATTTTTTGAAAGTTTTCTCAAAGTTCGCTCGTCAGGAATATCCTTTTCGATTAACTTCTTATTGAGGTAGAAGTTAACTGACATGCCCAACCCCCAACCCCTGATGCCTTAAGGGAAAATCCTTTATCAAAAAGAGTTGAGTATTTTGTTTAATTCAAAGAATATTTTGATGAAGTCTTAAGTGAAATGTCTAAGGTTTGATCTTGAAGTAAGAGTAGGAAATTCAAATTTTGGACATTTGGAATAACCCTTGCCAAATATTGAGCTTGCAGATAAATGTTAAGTAACATGCCATATCCCCAACCCCTGAAAGCATTGAACAACATTTTGGATATTGCTAATTAGGAATTCCCTCCAAACTTATGGAATTGTTACAAATAAAAGTTAGATAGAACGCCCGACTCCTGAAAGTGTTTCAACTTGTTTTTAATTGTTTATATTTTGTATTTCCTCTTAAAGATTACATTGTTACAAGAAAGAGGTAGACGATACTCTTGATCCCCAACTCTCGATAGATCACAAAAAAAGATAGGACTTCCTTCAATAAGGATGTTCTATCCCTTTGGTAAGCTATAAAGGGTAGGCCCGAGGCCTAATCCTTGCAAAATATTGTTTCACCTTAAACACTCTTTGAACAAGTTGTTGCTTCATACCATTAGTTATTTATTAGTTCATATAACTTGGTTTAAAGATATGTTATCTCCTTCAAGGTATCTACTATGAACTATTTTAACACGGTGTTTTTATATGTAGAAGATATGCCACCAAACGATCTTGTACAAATGAAGTACCAATACAAAGAATACCACCCACCATTGAAGAAGATTGATTGGCCCCACTAATCAATGATAATATACATGAACAATTGAAGATAGTCCTGCAAACCACCAAGTTCTATATAACATCATATTTGGTATACTTATCGGCTACTCAAGCCACATTCCCTAGATTAAATAGAGTGGGTTCCTTCCAGCTTGGGGAGGTAACAATTTTTTAGTACTATCCTTAATTGAAGTTGGAGGATAGTTATACCAATTTTTATGTTGTCAATGAAAACTTTGTGTATTTAGTAATTAGAGGGTTAGAGGGAGATTTATCGAGGAGAATCTCCAATGAATCCATGATAGAGCTTAAAAGTTGGGGGAATTGGTATATTCAGTTCAAAACTTTTACATATGTTAGAGTGGTTGGATTTCACTAATCTTCATATAAGATTCCAAGGTACCCCTCCAACAAATTGATACTCCTAGAATTTTGCAAAAAAATTTATGAGATACACAAATTTATAGTTGGTAGGCATAAGTCTAGGTATAGCTTCCCCATTAAGATGGGAGTATATTCATGTCCCAACATGTAGAATGCCAAGAGTGAAGAGGGAGAGTTGGAAAGATATTGCCTTGAGATGTACAATGATTCTTGAGGGAAATTTGACCCTATTGGGAAGATTAGTGAGGGGATAGGATCTTTCTTCATGCTTGAGCCTAAGATTGAAGACCATTGGGAAAATTGTGAAGAGGAATTTGAAGTAAGGATGAAATATTACTGTTAGTTGATAGTAAATTCTATTAAGTCTTGTACAAAGGCTTGAGTATCTAAGGATTTAAAAGAAAATGGGAAAGTCTTAGACTCTATTTACAGTGGCCAACATATCTACAACCAACCAATCTTCAAAGAATATTATTTAGTGGATGAAGATGATAGCATGAAAGAAAGGACAACTAATATCATAGATCACTCTCTCAAATGGCTTAAGTCTCCTTCTTTAGTGATGGAGATACTAAAACCTACAAAAGCAATGAAGAAATACAAAGAAGGTGAAGTACCCTCCACAACAACAACCAAGACCAAGAATTATTCACCTCCCAAGGTTGCAAGGAAGAAGAGAAAAGAGAAAGAACAAATAGATATTGGTTCAAGTGAGGAGGATGTTGCAGAAGAAACTCTAGTCAGAAGAAAAAGGACCAGAGCATCTATTGAAGAAAGAGATGCCCACACGAAGGCCCAACAAAATTACTCTTCCTCCCCTCCACATGAATCCCCTCTACCATCACCTCCTCCTCCAATATCACCACATGATCCTTCTCCATCTCCTCTTCCATCTCCTCCTCCACCTCATCCACCCTCTCCCCCTCCTGATACATATTCACTTCCTCCACCTCAACTTCCACCTTCTCTTCCACATGACCTTCCCCCTCATCCTTCTCAAGAAGATGAAGCACTAGTTTGAGAGGAGGAAGAACCCAATAAAAAAATAAGAAAAGAGGTAGTGTTGGAGGAAGGAGAGATTCAAAGATAAGTTTTTGTTGAGGAAACCATAACTAAACAACATGTAGAGTAGGAGGTGGACTAGGCAAAAGAATCTCAAGAAGAACATGGAGAAGGGGAGATAGGAGTTGAAATTGAACAAAGAGAGACTGAGCCAGCTTACTCAAAAGGATCCCATAACACATAAATCATCCCCTCTCCCCTAAGAGAAGTGTCCTCTAATGTTCCTATTTGGATCAATCACATAATACGTAGGAGATAGAGGATGTATATGGAAGGAATCTCAGAGAAGAGATTAAGCATATTATCAGAATCCTTCTAGTCTCTAGTAAAGAGAAGAAAAGGGATTGAAGAATATCTATGGTCACCATGGATGAGCACAAAAATAGAACTGCTGAAATAGTCATCCCTCTGGTAGATAAGCTTGAATTAGAAATGAAGCTTGAGGACTACTAGATTAGAAAAGTTGATCTGGGAGTACAGACAAGGGAAGGAGAGAAGCAATCTCTCCATATGTCTATTTCTACTATCTAAAAAAGGATGCAGAAGGATGAGAACACTAAGGAGCTTAAAGCTCAAGTCGCCCAGTTGACTGCCTGTATCACAAATTTGATTGTCTTAGTAGATACAATGACCCCTGAGTCTACACTACAAGATGCATTAAAGGGAGAGGTTAGACATTCTAACATTAAAGGATGGATTCTAGCAACAAAACTGTAGAAATATGATTTTTCGGCCTTAGCTAATTGATTGCTAAGGAAGGAAATAAATTTTGATCACTACATTAGTGATGAATATATCCTCGCCCAATAAATTGAAGTGGGTATAGATGAAGAACTATTATTTTGGGAGGATTACATCCCAATTTTATAGAAAATAATGGTAACACCTACAAAAGATCTAATCAACATTGTAGTAATCAAAGAAAAAGATTAGGACAAGCTTCCTTAATTGTTAAGGGACGCGAAACTAATAGTCAAGATATTAAATAAGTGCAAGTCCAAATTGAATAAGACTAGGGGTTTGGTTGAGAAAGCTATGACCAATATTCATCAATTTTTAGAAGACTTGAACTGCACATTTTGGGAAACATCTATTTTGGTAAAGTCTCCCAATAAAATGGTAGAAGAATTGAAGAATCTAATGTAGGGCCAAGTCACCTAGTCTGCCATTGATAAAAAGATGAATGAAAAGAAAGATTCACTCCTTCCAGGAAGAGTTGACTGCATTTGTCAGTTTACAAGAGCAGAAGGAGAATTCTTCTTTCAACCAAAGAATAAAGCTTCAGTACCACCGACACCTACCAATGGAGATGATGAATGAAGTGATATTTGCATTCATTGACATCTTCTCCAACTAACTGAAGACAACATTTCAGATGTTGCTATTTTTTTGAATAAATATTGTAATAAATTGACACCCAAGTTGTAAGATTATAACTAGCATTTAATTTTAGTTTAATTTTAATTAGCTTTTTTAGCTTCCTTGGTTTAAGTTTAATTAGTCTCAAAACTAAAATTGAGGAACCCAATTAGCTTTTAGTTGTATTTCAGTTAAAATCAATTAGATCAAGGGTATTGAAGTTAGTTTCAGTTGCTTTTTTGTTAGATCCACAATTTTAGGAACTCGACATCCTATATATTTTGATGTTGGATCATTTCAAAGGATTCAATTTTGATGTATTTTTGTACAATAAACTTATACATTCTCAACTTGGGTTTTCCTACTAACTTTATGGAGATCATATTTTTTATAAATCAAATGATTATGCCTATTTTGCATGTGTCTCAATCTGGTGTATTGGTAATGGTATGAATGTTTATCTAATCTAAGTTGAAAAAATTAATGGAATATTGTATGTTATTATGGAATTAAGTAAGATTTTGTCTTAGGCCTGTGCATATTTGATGGTGTTCTGATTGGATAAAATCTTAAAATCTTATGATTCGTTATATTTCTTTGTAAGGTTGTATCATTATTAATGATAAATGTGTGAATGGCTATTTTCTTTACCAATGGTTTGTGAGATTTTGTTTAAACATTCAAAATTGGTTAATGAAATAGGTTTTGTCATTGTCTATTTAACTTAGAATTTAGTTAATTCTCTCTTGTTAACCTAAATATTTTGACTTTTCATTTGAAATCAATTTGAAATCATTCAGAAAGAGAATTCAATTGATATAAATTTTCTATAAGTCTGATCATGCAATTTGTTTCTTGAATATTAGATTTTTTATTTTCAATTGTATGTTAGTGAGATCATTTCTAGAAAATATAGCAACCCAATTCCCTTGATGAAACACATTAGCAATGACCACTTTGTTGTCCCACATAGTTAAGACCCGACTATAAAGGAACATTGGAGTAGTTTTCTACTTTTCAAGAGGAGCAATAATTCATCATTGCTTGGCAAGTTGGATGTGTTAACACCACCCTCAACAAGTCCAAGATAATTCATAAGATCCAACACTTCATCATGAATTTATTCCTATGTGGTTGTAAATAATTTCACATTTTTTGCATGAAACAATAGAGATAAAATAGCATTCAGTGCCTTCATTTTTTGTTAATGGCTTCAAATTCACTAGTTGTAGGTCATTTCATTTTTCTATGTGTGAGAGAGAAAAATAAAATATTTTTTTGTGATGACTTCTAAATTTAGGAGCTTCTCATCATATGGCATGTTCATAGTCTATATTCTCTTCTTTTGAGCCTTGTTCTATGTCTCCTATTTTGATGGGAAACAATACATACATGAGTGTACTTGGGAAGGGATCTATTAGTTTTGAGGAAACACTTTCTAGGATGTTTTGTGTGTTCCTCATTTGATGAACAATATTCTTTCCATATATCATATTACACATGGTGGAGATGGGAGGAATTTGGAGTTCACTATTGATTTGGTTATCATTCGTGACTTGGAGAGTAGAGAGATTATTGCTACTGGGATGGTTGATCATTCATCTTGGTTTTATACCTTTTGCAGATTTTGCTTCTGATGGTGACATAAAAAGAAGGGAATTAAAATAGGTATAGGATAGATTTTGCTTCTAATTGCTATAGGTATAGGAATTAAAACAAAGAAGGGAGAAAGCAATAAAAGAAGAGGAAGAACTAAAATACTTGGCCATTGGAGAAGTGGCTGCCACTGTGACCCCTTTGTAAAAGTAAAAGATAGTGGAGATTCAAACTAAAGAGCTCCAATCTAAATAATGATTGAATAAACTAATAATGGAGAAATTAGAAATCACTCAAGTAGTAAGAAAAGAGATTATATAAGGGAAAAAAAATCCTATAAGAAGATGCACGAGGAAGAGAAAAGATGTCCCACCTCAAAATAGGAGAAATCTTCTCCCCCTTCACAATCTAAGACACCTTTCTCCTTTGCCACATCCTCCATGTATTCCATCAAGGAATTTTTGGCTAAATAGAAACAAATCTGAATGATGACCTCTCTAAAAATCCTTCAACTACCATTGGTAGGCTCACAAGTATATTTGGGAAGCATATCACCTTTGCATAAGTTTTAGTTGGGGGATATCTTACAACAAACAAGAAAGAAATTTTTTTGTAGTGTCATGTTGAGAGCTCAGACCAGTTAGAAGATCTAGTGAAGGATATACAAGGAAAGTTCCCTCAACTCAAAGGGGACTCATCACAACCATTGGAAACACAACTAAAAATTTTGATACGTGGGATAATTAAGGAGACACATGCACATAAGAAAACAATGAACTAAAAAAACTAGGAAGACCTCCATAAAACAATGACATATGTGGAAATGAAGAAGTGTGCTACTATACACTCTACCCTAGAATAAAAAATCTAGAGCTTAAAGAGCACAAAAGGAGACCTTAATGCCTTATCACCAAATTTTGTCTTAAATGGACAACAATAGCAACAAAAACTACTTGGATGGATCATTTGGAATTTTAGATACCTCAATGAGCTACAACATATGACACGTTACAAGATATAGATGAGAAGTCTAGGGTATATATTGAAGCCTTACATAAATAATTCCAACAATTGTGAGATAAAATAGATTGGGTTCAAAACATATTCCACCAACTCTGAGAAGTTATCAATTAGAGGTTAGCACATATCACCAGATTCCTCCATGAAGCCCAACAGTTGAACCACAAGTTATAGATTCTAAAAACACTCCCAGAGCTAGAGAAACTCCTATTCCAGATTCAAGTGTAGAATCAACAACTACACCTGGCTAAGACCCAATGGGATAATACTTTTTCTAGCCTAAAGGAAATATACAAGGATATTCTTCTAGCAGAGTAGCATTGACTTGAGGACAAGTCAAAATTTTGAAATGGGGGATGATGTTAGCCAGAAAGGACAATGAAGATATCAGTTGGTAAAACATACTGCATCTTGACACAAAATACTTTCAAAGCATAATGTTGTAAAGATATCATCTAGACTAGGGGTATCATAGATTGGTCATGTCCCATCTCATATATATATATGAATGATAGAGGGTAAGGGATGAATGTAGTATATGATAAGAAATAAATAGGTTCAATATTGATTGTTGGGAAATTCAATGGATGAGATATAAGGCTTGGACTACAAGAATATGAAAATCTGAAACTTATATGCAAATCTAAAAATTAAGTTTCCTTAATATGGAAATACCATGATTAGATCCATCTTCTTTATGATGCCAAAAACAACCAACATATCATGCTTATAAACACTACCTTATGTGAACTTATAACAACAATAATAAAGAATATCATCAACATAAGATAGCAGAAAAGAGGCAAAAATAAGCAACATAAGAGTATCACATAATACACGATTTACATGGAGAAACCCTTACAAGAAAAAGACTCCACCAAGAAGAGAGGTCAAGTATGCATTATCATCAAATAAATGATATTACAATACAACCACTTCTATTCTCCTCTTTTCCTCCAACATGGCAGCACCTGTGTACCCATGAACAACCTCATTATGTCTCCACCTATCCTTTTTCCTGAAGAGTAACACTACATTCAGCTATTCCTCATTAATTCTGCATCCAAGAGGTTGATTTTAAGATGTGTGAAGGTGTCTAATGCACCAAACAAGGTGCCCAAAGATGAAGCTTCATTCCAAACAAAACCAACCTTTGTAAATCCTCCATAGAATATGAAAGGACACCTGTCTTAGCATCCAATACTTTCCCTCCAACTTGGGTGTCCAAACTTGAGAAGATAAACATTACATTAAATGTAATAAATGATGGAAAACCAAGTAACACCTATTGCCTCATTCCAAGCACCCACTTGGAGAATCCTAATATTCACTTATTATTTCCTTTATCTTTTATTATTCCATTTTAGGTGTCCACATGTGGAGAAAACAATATTAAATATTTATGTCCACATACCACCTTTACCGCTACTAGTGGACCCATCACCCCTTATAAGTATATTACAAACAATGGTGAGAATTAATATAACAAAATATTTCCCAATACACCCTAAGTTCCTAGGAACACTTTCCAAGGATGTTGGAACCATGATATATAAAATAGGATTTACAAGGTGGATGGAACCTAATCCAAACCATATATGTGTGTAATAAATAAAGAGAAATATATGTATAAGAGATTAATAAATGAAAGGAAATATGTATATAGATTAGATAAGAGTTAAGCAAGAGTATAGGAGAAGATAACAATGTACTAGTTTTGGTTTGATTAATACAATGGATACCAAAATTCTATTTATATATTGTTATGTATCATTCTCTAAATATATAGTAGTTAATCCTATGTACAATCCCATTGGTGTTCACCTTTAGATGATTGAGTCTAGGGTATAAAATAGAACACTTAGAAAATACTTGTGACTCAAAATTTCGGTATGTGTTTCCCTAGGTTTCTTGCTAATAGGCCATAAATTTTTTCTGGAGTGTTAAAATTTTATAAATAAGATATTGATGGAAAGCTAGTTCCAAGAACTTCCTAGTGGTGTAAGTATTTTTCTAGATTCTATTGCAACTGAATTTTATTATAGATTGAAGTTAATTTTCTATTTTTGACCTCTGAGCTAATAAATTTTTGCAAGATTATCCCTTTTTTGTGATTCCAATGACAATTGAAAGGTATTCATGAGCTCTATCATTCAGTTCATGCACTTTTTTCTAGATTTAGCCCCAAGTATTATTTATTCAAATTTTACATATTTAGAATCTTCACTAATTACTTGGATATACTATCTCTTGGAGAATTTTTATTTTTGGAGGGCCTTTTTTAATCATGATTTAGATTTGGGAGGTATCACTTTAGTTTGTTTCATATATTTGTCTAGTTTTCTCTCTTGGTGCTTGTTGATCTAATGGTTGAATTAGGGTTTAAGGTTCTAAAACCTCATAATTATCACACATGGAAGGTGAGAATGTAAAGATTACTACATGGTCTAAGGGTTTGTGGTCTACCTTGAGTGACCATAAACTTTATTTTTCCAAGGAATATGAGAGATTTTCTCATAAAAACAAATGTGGTGAGGCTATGGGATTTATTTATATGTATGATTCTAATAGTTTTTTCTTCCATATTGAGGAGTGTAATACTCCCAAGAGGGTATGGGACAAGTACAAGTATTTATTTGGTTCAATTAGTAAGGTTTGTGCTATAGAATTGTAGGAAAAATTAACATCTCCTTCCACTGACACTTTTCCTACCATTAAAGACTACTTGGTAAAATTTAAATCATTAAGGTCTTGATTGTGCTATATAATTTGAAAGTTCCATTTTCACACTTAAAAACTTCATTTTATTCTACAATGGATGGATTAGGCGATTCATTTGTCATACCTTATTTTGAGACATTTTGTGATAGGTTGAATAGGGAACAAAAAACACTTAGACAACATGATACACATTATAAAATTTATGCATTGTTAGTATCATCACCTAAGGGTAAAGGAATGAACAAGTATAAACCCAAAAAATAATCTAGTGATAATCCCACCTTTTCTAAAGGGGATATAACTAAGAATGAGAAAACCAAGTGTGGTTATTGTAATAAACCTGGGCATGGTGAACATCAATGTTATAAGAAAAAAATTAGAAGAGATGAAGTGACGTCTTCAAGAGTACAACATTGCATTTCCTTATTTGTCTTCTAGTTCACCAAATTCTTGTTCGCAACCTTCATCTTATACACACATAGGTTCAATAGGTTTTCTTAAATGAGGCCATAAGATGAAATATCATGCTCTTTTTGTAACACATGTTGACAATTCTACTAGATAGATTTTTGAATTTGGGGCTTCACATCATATGGAAAGATCACCAAACAGGTTCTCATCCTTGAAGCATACTTCAATTATGAATATATTGATGGATAATGGCGTCTATTTGGAATTTTCTAGTAAAGGAGTTGTTGATGTACCTAATGGTATTTTTCATAATTTTATTTTTATTCTTGATATTCACATCAATCTTCTTTCCATTTATTATATAGCATAATGTGGTAAGTCCATCGGTTTACTCCAAATTTAATCTTCATTCATGATTTTCATAGAAAACAACTTGTTGCAATGGGTAGGGCTGATCATAATTCTCACATCTACACCTTTTCCCATTTTATTTCTGATGGTGAATGTTCTAAGGTGGATGTTCCTAGCTATAGTATGTGTAGTTATTTAGAAAGTCATATTTTTTTTTTAACCTCACTATTCGTCAACCCTTTGATGAGGTTCCATCATCTCCTACTTCTTTATATTTGAGTGTTGAATTGGTTTCCAAGAATTCAAATGAGCAAGACATTTTTTTTCCAAATTGTCTTTGTAGGATGGTTTCTTGATAGGTATATTAGATTTAGCTAGTCATTCTTCTCCTTTAGATTTGGAGGACATGTTTGAGGGGGTATCTCCTCTTTGGTAACTAATCTTCTTTGGAGATTGTTCTTAAGCTTCCACATCAATTTTCTTCTTCCTTGATTCTTTTCACACTTGATTTTGTTGAGACATTTTGAACAACTCCTACAGAAGAGTCGTAAAATATTTGAATTCCACTTTTATTGTCCTTATTCCTAAGAAGATGAGTGTTATTTCCTTTGTTGGTTTTATACCTATTAGCCTTTGCAACTTGATATATAAAATCTTCTTAAAGGTGGTGACATCTAGATTGCAACTAGTCCTTGCCAAATAGATCCCTTTGACAAAAAGAAGCTTTATGCAAGGTAGATAGATTTTTTATTCCATTATTTCCATTCATGAGGTCCATCATTTATTATCTATTAATGAAAATTAGATTTTTCTACTCAAACTTGACCTAATGAAAGCTCGAGCTGGGGGTTTTATGGTAGTTTCTACTAAAAGTAATAGTTATCTCTAGGTTTGGAACTAACATCTCGGGTCTAATCCATGAAATTATTTCAACTCTTAATTTTTATATGTTGATTAATGGTTCTCATTCAAGGTTATTTTTGAGTTTAAGGGGCATTAAATAAGGGGTTCCCATTTCTTTGTTCCTATATGTTATCCTGGTAGATGCTTTGGGAAGAAATAACCTAAAGGCCATAAATGATGGAAGATTGAAGAGGATTCTCCCTACCTCTTTTAGACCTACCTCTTATCACCAATAATTTGTGTATGATAGCATCATTACATGTGTAGCATTAGTAAGAGAAGAAATAGAGCTTAAATCCATTTTATTAAATTACAAGCCAAGTTTGGGTCAAAATATTAGTCTCTTAAAGAGTATAGTTTTATTTATGAACATTTCAGTTCCCCATTAGAACAAAATTTCTTTGATTCTTCATGAAAAATTGATGATATTCCATCTAAATACTTAAGGATTCCCTTGGGTGGGTGGAGAAAGATGGGGGGCTAAAAAGTGGCCAACCCCTTTAATATTTTTGAAAAAACCAAAATGTGAGTTTGTTATGGCTTGGAGTGACCAAGCCTTAGGCTTGGCCACTACAAGGCCAAAACGTGCTTGTGTTATAACAAAATAATTTTTTAACTTATTTAAAAATAAATAAAAGCTCATTAATTCCATTTTCTATTGTTTCCAATTTGCTCTGCAACCTACAAACCCTAAAAAACGTTCTCATGTTCTAGGAAGGTTTTATTGGTGTAAATAGGTATTTTTCCTATCTAGTCTTATCTAGGTCCTATTTACATTATTAAGTCCACTTAGGTCCTAGGAGGGTATCTTTCTAGTTAGCATTATTTAGGGGGAATCTTTCTAGCTAATCATTAGTTGTCACTTATCTTATCTAGTTGGCTTTTATTTAATGCTTGTGTCCTAGGTTATTTAATATTGGCTCATGTCATTTAATTTTGAATCATGTCATTTAATTATGACACAATCATTTAATGTAGGTACAACACCACCCTTGCCTATATAAGAAAGGCTTCATATGTACATTATACCATCAATCTCAATTTCTATTGTGTAAGTCCAATACATCATTGCAGTCTCGAGTATTGCATATTGGCCACATCTTGCATCCATTGTTCTAAATTCATGTTCTTGCTTTTCCCTCTTGTGGAATTTTTTTGTTGAATTTTGTAGATGATCCTAAAGGCTTGAGTCCTTGAGTGACTCTAACATGTTATAAGAGCTATATCTTAGCTCCTACATGGTATCAAAGCTTTAGAGTTGCAAAACACCTTCTCAGATTTGAGGGTAATTCAAGCTTGAGCTTTTGCAAGGTACATATTGGGGAAAACTTGACCTCATGGTTGCATCTACGAGGCCCAAAAATACCCATTTTCATATATAATTCTTCATATTTTTGTGCAAGGGAGAAAATAAACTTTTTTCTCACAATTAAATCTTAAATTTGATGGCCAAATGACCATCAGAAAACACTATGTTAAATTTGACAGCTAAATGACCATCATCTGACATTGTATTAAAATTGACATTTAGTCGGTTGTCAGTATTTAATATCTTAAATGTGAAGGCGAAATGACCATTAGCAGGTCGCTCCACTTGGATCCCCTCTCTGTTGGTAGTTTCCATTTTGGAGGAAAACTTTAGAGGCTCATAACTTGGTCATACAAACTCCTTTTTTAACACATTTTTCTTTTAATTTGGGGTAGAATTTTGTACTCTATGTAGTGGTGTAGTTGGTTTTTGAATTTGGTGCCTTGTTTTTTCCAAAATTTTAGATTTTCAAAGATGTTGCTAAATCATTCTCATTATTAGAACTTCCGGGGCTTTGTTCTCACTCATACGATAACATTTTTGAGTGATTCTTTTTAAAGTGCATAATTTTTTTTTTAATTCATAGTTGTGTGTGTGAACGGGTGAAAATACATGTTAGAAAATGAGCAGAAAACAAAAGAGTGCAAACAACAAATATAAACACCCTACACCTCAAGATTGGGAAAATGATTAACTTAACAAAACAAAATGGAACATTTTACCTTGTTGAGTTGTCCTTTGGTTGGCTCTTTGATCTTTGATGTTGTATGCTCCTTTGATGGCAGATAATGAGGATGAAAAATGGTTGAAGTTGGCTAACAATGGAAGGAAATGCTATGGTGAATGCAAGAAAATGAGAAATTTGACTAAGTATGGCTAGCACAATGATCTCTCCCCTAAAATGAGAGAAAAAGGGGGTATTTATAAAGAATTTTGCATTCTCTAGAAAAATGGACAGTTGAGATTAAACCAACAAGGCCAAGATGTAGGGCTATGGTGAGTTGAGAACTCACAAGCCCTCACATCTTGACATGTGGCATGTGAAGTGGCTTGAAAGAGATGATGTGTAAATGAGTTGGAAGGAGAGTACATGACATAGAGGTACTTCATAGTACCTTGGGATTTGGACAAGATCTCCTCATAAAGGAGGTCCTTGTCCCCATGTGGGTGAGAGGACATGTGAGAAATTAAAAATTTCTCAAATATCCACATGGGAATAAGAAAAAAGAATTTAAAATTCTTTGAAATGCATTGGGGGATTAAATGTGAATTAAAAATTCACATGGGGAAAGGGGGTGCCTTCTCCAAAAAAAGAAAGCCTTTAATAAGGTTCACTAAGGACACATTCCATAAATGATATGGAAATTAGGTTGACCTAATTGAATGATTAAGGTTGTGCAAGTACTTGATTAGACAAATTAATGACATATTAGAGGCAAGTGGGAGATTAGGAAGAGTTCACATGTGGCTTGATGTGACAAGTCAAAGATCACATAGGGAAGAGAAAAAGGAATTTAATATTCCTTGGAAGGATAAAAGGAATTAAAAATTCCTTGAGAGGTTGATTAGGCTAGTTAATTAAGGATTAGAGGAGGATTAGGTGGCTAAGAGAGAGATTAGAGGCCAACTTGCAAAATAAGGAGGATGTGACACATCTTAATCGAGGATTAGGCATGTGCACATCCCTAATGATGAGATTAGGAGAATAATTAGGATTAAGAAAGGAGATGTGACATGTGAGGAATTAAATAAATGTCATATTTATTTAATTTATTTGGTGAAAAGGAGGATTAAAGAGATAAGGTATTTATTTATTAATTAAATACCTTAGGGATTTGGCAGAATTAATGATATTAATTAAATAATAGTGATATTACTTAATTAATGCAAATAAAGGGATGCTTAGACGAAAGGGGATAAATTTGGATAAATTAAGTGTCCAAATTTAGGTGTCTATAGTGTGATTATATTTATCTCATCTTTCATAAAATTTTACTTTGAGCTTGTGGCCAAATTAGGCATTCTACGTGCACTAAGGTCAATTTCACTTTTTTTTTGTTGGAAAGTGGCATTTTTAATTGCACTAAGCATAAAGGGTTAGTGTCATATCTTGCTATTGGGGGATTATTTATTGATTGGTTGTTGGGGGGGTTCTCTTGTTGCATTGTCTTGATCTATTTTCTTGTGCTTTATTCATTTTCATGGATCATTTTCATGGACCATTCTAAGGTTCCTTTGTTGACATCATATAACTATTCAACATGGCATCAACATGCATGGAGTATATTAATGAATGTGGGTAACTCTCTATATGTTGAGAATAAGGTACCTAAACTTACTGATGATGAGAAAAATATTAAATGGATGATTGAGCATACCAAAGCTCTTGGATGTCTTTGTAAACTAGTTTCTCAAGATTTTTTGTCCCAAATTGAATCATGCAAGCTCATGAGGCTTGGGAAAAAATGAAAACATTTTATGGTTCTACAGATGAATTCAAAGGCTATCAACTTGATAATGAGCTAATGAGCCTTGATCGTAAGAAATTTAACAACATCCAAGACTACATCACTAGGGTTAATGATCTAAGGGAGCAATGCAAAGAATGTGGTATTGATAAGAAGGGCATTTAGTTTGTCTACAATTCATTGAAGAAAATTGGTCTTGATTATGCTACTTTTTTTTATAGCTTTCATACTCATAGATTGACTATGGGGTTTGCATATACTACACCATCTTTTGCATCATTTTATAAGATGTTGATACATGAGCAACACAAGCTTATCTTGATGGGTTTCATCAAGTCTTCTAAATCTTAGGCATTGTTGGCTAGTCAGGTGAAACAATTAGATACTGTTGATAAGAATTAGAAGAAATCAAAGAAAAATCCACATTCAGATCAACTAAAGAGTAAATCCACTTCCTCAAAAAATTCAGCTAAGCAAGAGAAGTCTACTTGTTCATATTGCAAGAAGCTTGGGCATGATGAATATTCTTGTTACAAGAAGGATGTTGATTATTTGAAGCATCTTCTCATAGAGAATCATATTAATCTTCCTTCTACAATGCCTAAGTCACCTTCTTCTTCTTCTTCAAAATAATCTAATGAGGGAAAGGGTCATGTTGATTTGGCTACTACATCAAGAAATAAAGGACATGCTCTTTGTGCTTTTTTAGGTCTAGGATCAGGGAGATGACTTCTAAATTTAGGAGCTTCTCATCATATGGCATCTTCATAGTCTATATTCTCTTCTTTTGAGCCTTGTTCTATGTCTCCTATTTTGATGGGAAACAATACATACATGAGTGTACTTGGGAAGGGATCTATTAGTCTTGGGGAAACACTTTCAAGGATGTTTTGTGTGTTCCTCATTTGATGAACAATATTGTTTCCATATATCATATTACACATGGTAGAGATGGGAGGAATGTGGAGTTCATTGTTGATTTGTTTATCATTCACGACTTGGAGAGTAGAGAGATTATTGCTACTGGGATGGTTGATCATTCATCTTGGTTTTATACCTTCGCAGATTTTTCTTCTGATGGTGAAATTGTTCCTTCATCTATTGAACACACTTCTAGTGTGAAACATGATTCATAGGAGACATTTGGCTTCTTGAACTTGGGTGTTCTCACATCTGATCCCCTTCTTAAGCCTTGCATTTCATCTCTTCCATCTTCTATTTAATTTGATGATGCTCATATTGGCACAAGTTTTTCCTCTTGTGATTCAATGCAATAGGATATACATCATCTTCCAGCTACATCCACTTGGGATGCATACTTGATAGACATTGGTGGGTTTTTTGGTGAGTTTCACATTTCAGATTTTGGAGACACTATTGATTGCATACATCCCCTCTTTAATGAAGATGATTCTTCTTCAGTTGTTGTGAGGGAATTATCTAACCCTCTTGTTCATTCTCTACATGATCACTCTTTGCAGTTTGATGTGGGTGTCGATACTTTTGGACAAAATTCAGAGGAGGCTTTTTCTTTAGAGGTTTCTTTGTCATTGGAGTATGCTCTACATTTGTCTCTAGGAGGTTTTGGATTGATGTCTTCAACTATGTGGCCTAGAATGACTATTTGGAGTTTGTATGGTCTCAGCTTTGACATGGAGATACTTGAGCATCGTTCAGAGAGATCACATATCATTCTTCTTCCTTCATATTCCTTTTTGGAATGGGAAGACATCCCACATATCATCTTGATTGTGTTTCTTCCTAAGGGGAGGAATTTTGTTTAGTGATATTGGATCATCTTCAACATTCAATTTCAAGCTTCTACTGTTAAAGGAGACTCACCATTGAGGGGGGGTTGCATGGTCTCTCTTCCTCTCTCTTATGGGGGGTTATTTTTCCTCATATGGGGTTTTATGCCTCTCATGCATTATTGAGAGTAATTTTGTATCTTTTATCTCTCTTTTGGGGAGGAGTTTTGTCCCACTAGGTTTTCTCCTTTTCTCCAATTGTGAGAGATTTATTTGCATTGCATATGTGCATCAGTACCTAACATGGCCTTGTATCCAATACCCATCTTTGTGTCATTTGCATAAGAATTGACTCCCTAAGTTGTCCTTAAGGGGGGTGTTGGTGTAAATATGTATTTTTCCTATCTAGTCTTATCTAGGTCCTATTTACATTCTTAATTCCATTTAGGTCCTAGGAGGGTATCTTTCTAGTTAGCATTAATTAGGGGGAATCTTTCCAATTAAGCATTTGTTTTCACTTATCTTATCTAGTTGGATTTTATTTAATTTTGGTGTCCTAGGTTATTTAATATTGACTCATGTCATTTAATTATGACATAGTCATTTACTATAGGTACATCACCACCCTTTGCTATATAAGCAAGGATTCATATGTACATTGTATCATCAATCTCAATTTCTATTTTGTAATTACAATACATAATTACAATCATGAGTATTGCATATTGGCCACATCTTGCATCCATTGTTCCAATTTCATGTTCTTTCTTTTCCCTCTTGTGGAAGGTTGTTGTTGGCTCTTGTAGATGATCTTTGTCAAAGTGTTGTCACGACATCGGGGAGGTCAAAGGAGTAAGTTGTTTTTTGTGTTAATTTCGTATTAAATAGGTATATTTATTATTTTTTTTATGTAAATCTATTTAGTTTTTAGGAAATGATAATTCACCTCCTTCTCCTCCTCAAAATCCTAATTCACCTCATGTTGAAAACCCTACTGAAGAACAAACCCAACAAACACCTCCAACAATTCCTCAAAATGCTCTAGGAACTCAAGAAAATTTAATAGGGAAAATTGAAAATAACGAAAAAACAAATTGAGTCAATTTCAAGGTTGTAGATCATGTAGGCACAACCTCACATAGAACCACACTTTCTCAATCACTTAATCGATAATATCACATGTAGATTCAACTAGCAAACAAATAAGTAGTTGGTCAGAGAAGATACGAGAGTTTAGAGAATTTTATCTAGATAAATTATCCTATAAACAAGTTAAAGATGAAAAAATTATAAAATTTGACTTGTGTGCACTATTCATGAACCATAGAATGAATCAACCTTTACATCCTTCAAACAAGAGGTTCTCTATCCATTGGTGGAACTACCAACGGATAAAGAACAATTTTTGGAAGAGGTGGTGGATGGTTTTTTATGATCCTCCATGCAACAACATTGAGGTGCCACAATATTTTTTGTGGAAACTCTACTATGAGTTTATCCTCAATAAAATCCCAAACTATTTTGACATGCAGAACTTCCAAGGTAGATGTTGGGGCACGTATCGATGCACAACAACTAGTGAGATGAGCACTCGTTAGACCAACGAATGAGCATGTGACTATACCTCCTGTTGTGAAGGAGAGTGTTGAGGTTGATACATTGTAGTTGATTAGTTCCCTCAACCAGAGCCTCATACAACATACCAGTCCTCTAGTATAGGGTGAGCTAGGTGAGTCTTCGGGGAGTAGAGTTCCACCTCATTATTATCAGGCTTGTGGGTCACTCTATGATTATGATCCCATAGATAGTCAAGATACAGGTGCCCAAAGTACATCTGCAGTTGATTAGATGGTGATGGCAGATGCCCTCCTTAATGAGACACTCGACCTTGATAGTCAAGTAAATGTTAGAAAGTTCATTGAATTTAATTTATTAAATCTCATTTTGAAATGCAAGATTAAATAAATTAGTTGAATGATTATAATGAAATCTTAGGGTCATAGCATTCACTCTATTTTCAACGATCCTCCACCTCCCTATTACACGACCACATGTATTGCAGAGGTATGTAACTAGTAAATAATTATAAATATTAAATGTGAATAGCTAAACATTATATGAATGGTATTCTTATATCTCATTTTGTATGTTGAATAGGTTAATCTTGGAGCTTTGAAAGTAACACCTGCTAGTGGGGGTGGTCATCGAATTTTCACTTAGGTAATACATATTATTTATAATTTTAAAATTAAAAATTGTATTTTGTAATTGAATAATTTAATGACTTGAAGGTTCTAGATAGTTTGTAAGTATGCTTTGTACTTTTAAATAATTTGATTTCAGGTTGTTATGCAATTCATAATCTATGAATTTCATTTATTCATGCAGTTGACCTCCAAAAATATAGGCTAGTGGCATCACTAGCTTGTGGCATACCATCTCTTTGCTAACTATTGGGCTCATGAATGTTGCTCAGGATATTGATCTTATTACTACCCTTGTCCTATGTTGACTATACTAATCATGATGACTATGTTGTTGCATTCATGTTATGGCTATAGACTTTAATTTATACCTTTGAAGTGCTTGACATCATAGAGGACTGCTCTCTTGCTTTCTTGATTGTATACTGTCATCTTCTATCAATTATCTTCAATGGTATCTACTCCATAGATAAGGTATTTTCCACTTATCATTTAGAAATATATGCCCTCTTTCTATCCCTTCACAAGGATTATCCTATATGAATATGATCATTAAAAGGGAACTATCACTCTAAACTATCCTTTAATAATAAACTATGCATGCTCCTCTTATACCATTGTACTATATTTGTTGCTTCTCCTCTAAGACTATCTTGTATCATTGAATTTCATGTGATTACCACCACATTTATGACTATTATGCACTCTTTACCTTGAGGTATCTGGGTTGAAAAAATATAAAATATCTCCTCATAAAAATCATCTTCCACAATTATCCCTTGAAGCATTCTTTGGTATTGAAATACATGTGATTATCCTATTACATCTTGTGACTTTAGACTATCATATTTAGTCTTATGTAATTTTCCTATTACAGTTATGTATTTATGCTATATCCTTTATTGTTCATATGTTGTATTTTATTCATTACTTCTCCTTGTGATCATTAATCTACCTATATGAATATTAGACTATCCACTATAATGAAGATATCTCACTCCATTTCTTAGCTATCTCTTCTTTGTGATTCACCCATGAATATGAATAAATGTTGAGGTTTTATGAAAATCATGGAGTGTCTTTATAGGTGAGAATTTTTATCAATATCTTAGGACCACAGTCCCCGCTATTGGAACCTCCAAATTTTTGTAAAATTTGAGGTGCCAATGATAAAAATTGATTTTAGCATTCAAATATATATTTGTAAGATCTGTCCCAGGAGCCTACTTTGAAAAATCATAACTGAAAGCCCGTTTAGTTTCATGCCAAATAACTTTGAAAATGTGTTTATCTGCCATATGTGAGTGCGTACACCTGATTTTATCCTCCTATGATTAGTTTTGAAAGGGTTTCAAAATGCCAAGTTAGAGGGTTCTGAAAAGATTTGTTGGCTGCATAGTGTTAGATCTGCCATAAAGGTGAACTTTGGAGGATAATATCTACCAGTTGGATGAATTTCTTGATGAAATGATTGGTGTTTTGGATTCTCCCCATATTAATGTTCTTTCATGCCAATTTTCAAAGTCCCAACAACTCATTTGGTATTTTTCAAAACCAAAAGCAAATGGGTTTTACATAGTTTGACATATGCATTTCCAAAAAAAATTCACAGAGGTCAACTTTGACACCTGATATTTTGTGAAGGAAGAAAATTGATAAAAAATAATTTTTACACACGTTCATTTGACCTAAATAAACTAATCCCCAAGCTGGCAGCTTCCCAGAATCAGGTTTGATAATTTTTTGAAGTTGGAAGTTGGTGAGCTTCAACTGATTTTTTTAGGTGCAATTTTCATAAATTGCTGAGTGGACCACTTTGAGCATTAACAGTTTGCAATCTCGATGGATTCATGTCAATTCATTTGAAAACCATGCTACCCTATCATAAATCAATATGTTGGTGCATTTTTGTGGCTTTGGGATTGTTTGACCAGTTTTCCAAGTGATTCTGGAGGTTAATTAACTTATTTTGATTGCAGTGTAGAATGCTAGAAAACAAATTTTGACAAGTACCCACTTCAATTTTTTGCCCCAGATGTATGTAGAAACAACAATTAATGGATAATTGGATGTAATTTTCCATATTTGAAAAATATTTGATAATAGATTTTGCTAGAACAAATGGATTTCCTATTTCATTAAATGAATTTTGTAACTAGAAGGAAAGCTTATGATATGATCACTTTGTGCAAATCTAGTGCCCCAAACTTCTGCATCATAACAAAGAAATTATCTTCGAAGCTAAGCAATACAAATGAAGCTACATATGTTTTCACAATGTAAGAAAATGGTGGATCAAAATTTTTGTTATGGATGAACAAGAGTAAGAAACATAAAATACAGAGAAAGAAGAGATTGAACATCTTGCAAAAGCATTTGAAAATCAAGATAATATTAAGGAAAGGGAAGTGAACAAGCACAAGGTGGATGAAAAGGATTTTTTGACATTACATCATACAGGCTTTACTTCAATGTAGATACATATGACATGGTTGAAAGCACTAGGGAAATCATGCCTCCCATTTGTCTTACACTCAGGGAAATCACACCATAGATTGGCATAATGACATTAATTATCATTTAATTGGTGATCATACATATGACATGGGAAATTCCATGATAAAGTTGACTCCTTCAAACACACAAATCAAGGAAAAGAAGGTGAAAGTCAATAGTGAAAATGATGAATATTTAGCTATTGAAAAGGAGGAAGAAATGGGAGAGAATCAGGTGATGGATTGATTTTCAGAATAATTACAAGTATATGATGACATGAATGGTGGAGCTCTTTTAGAATGGACTACTACACCATGGAATCTTCCTAGTAATCTTGTGTTATACCTCAATGCATATTTTGACTATGCAAAGGTCAGAAGCAAGACAATAAGTGTAGTATGCATTCTTGTAGTATCTCAACAACCAACCAAGAAGTTACGCAAGAGAGAATCCTTTGACATAATATTTTTTGAAATGTGTTGGAGGTATTTATGAGGCATTCTACTACACAACTCAATCCTCTACCTGTGCACCACATTTTTTAAGACAAACACAAGCTTTTGTGCCATGGAAGCAACATATGTGGGGATGAGGGAAGTGATACCTTTGTAGGAAGAATGAGTAGGACGCCTCAAAAGCGATGTCATTCCATGGAATATAGTAATTAGACTATATTCAAAAAATTAATTTCTTGTAAATGGTTTAGACGCTTTAAATAAAATGCACACATGAAATCCATATATGACAAAGGCACTTCTTTTGAGGTTGAGTTTCTATCAATAGAAAATCTGGCTCATTGCACACATAAGTTAGCAAATGAAGCAAAAAAGATTGTAGCCACAGCCTTGTATTGTGATAATGATATGGTTCATAAGGGAATGGACTATGAAAGTGAAAAATAAATATCTTTGAGTCTTAAATTTGGCGCCCTCAAATTACATGATACACTTTGATGTTGGCATTACAATGTAGAAGTGGTGCAGTCACAGTAGAAGGGTCCTCAAAGAGAACAATCTAGACCATGCAGCAAGAGTCACACAACATAAGCAACATAGAAATTGGAGGAAAATGCAGATTCAAACATTCATATTATTAGAAATCTTAGTTACAATCGCCCGATAACATTCGGGCTTACAGATTCAGCTCACAGGCCTGCTATAACATGCTCAAATACAAAATTCCAATATGCTCCCTAATGTGAGCTGAAATATTACAAATCGAATCCAAAATTTATCTACTTTTTATTCACTACTTTTCTAATGATCTATTACAAGCTTTATATCATATCCGCAGATCTAGAATCTTCCGCGTCGGCCAAAGATCATCACAATCTCCCATGAAGAAAAATGTAACACATGCAGGAAATAGGTTGGCCTCAAATTTGAATTTCTCTTCAACAGGTGCATAGGATGAAGTGTGGACCTATAATTAAGGTCGGGGACACTCCTCAGAACAATTTGAATCACACCGTCGAGATCTGCAAGTTATAGGAAAGATCCACAAGTGATCAAACTAGCCGTAAGTGTATAAAATTATTCTAGTGTAGGTTCAAGAAACTGCCACTAAATCCAGAAGCAATAACTTGTTGTAAAAAGATCCAATCGTGCTCAAATCTTGGAATAAGCAAAATGAACATGTCCACGATGAAAATGTAGATCCACAAGGTTTGGTGAGCAAATATGATGAATCTACCAACATGAACTAAGCAAGAACAAAAGAAGAACAAAAACTAAAAGAAAATATTTTTGGTTGATGCAAGATTGCCAAGAACCAAGGATGCTCCTGCATCAGACATCCAGGGTTATTGAAAAGTGAGTCCCTTACTTTGTTGTGGCCAGAGGAAAACCAATATGGTCTACCTCATCCTGAGAAATACATGAAGAATCTTCCACTAGTCTTCCTTTCCATTTAACAAGATATTCTTTGTACTATGTTCCACGAGTCTTCCTCCTATCTCTAATATTCAGAATCTCTTCTATTTCATTTGACTACTATTTAGGAAACTGATTCTCCAATTTTTCTTTACTCCCTTCACTAAATTCCACTTCATAATACTAATGTAGATCTACAATGTTGAATATAGGTGATATACCCATGCCATCCGGTAACTCTACTTCATATGCATTTCCCAAATCAAATTTCTTCAAAATATTACAAGGTCAAAACTTCCTCATCTTCAATTTATTGTATGTGCCAATTGGAAATATTTCCTTCCTCAAATACACCATTACTTCATCTCTAATTTCAAACTCCTTATGTCTCCTCTTTTCATCTGCTCCCTCCTTATACTTCCAGTTCATATATTCCAATTGTTGTTTTACTTGAGTATGCACTTTCTCCATGTGTTCTGCAAATTCCTCTACTTCTGCATTTCTCTTATCTTCCTTACTGATGTCTCTCAACTCTGGTATACCTCTAGGATGAACTCCAATAACAATCTCAAAAGGTGTCTTCCTAGTACTCCTATTCACTAAATTATTGTAAGAAAACTCTACTTTTGCAAGGACTAAATCCCAACTTTCAGTCTTCTCTCCAACCAAACATCTTAGCAAATTCCCCAAACTCTTGTTTATTACCTTTGTCTATCCATCAGTCTGTGGGTGAAAATTAGAACTAAACTTTAGATCTATCTTTAGCTTCTTCCAAAGTGTCCTCCAAAAATAACCAACAAAATTTACATCTCTTTCTGAAACAATACTCCTAGGTAATCCATGCAATCTGACCACTTCCTTGAAAAACAAATCTTCTACATGTACTACATATGTTGTCTTCTTACAAGGTATGAAATGTGTCATTTTAGAAAATCTATCCACCACCACAAATATAGAATCATTACCATTTTGTGTCTTCAGAAAACCAAGTATGAAATCCATGCTAATATCCTCCGAAGGTTGCTCTGGAACTGTCAAAGGCTTATACAATCCAACATTCTGACTACTCCCTTTTGTAACATGACAAACTTTGCAACTCTGGAAAAATTTCCTAACATCCTTATGAATATTGGGCCAAAAGTAATTCTCACTCACCAATGCTACTATCTTGTCAATTCCAAAGTGTCTTTCTAATCCTCCACTATGTTTTTCTTTCACCAAGTTATCTCTCATTGAACTCTGGGGTATACACAACTAATTCCCTCTTAACAACATATTCTTCTGAATGAAATAATAAACCACTGACTTCTATCCTCCAAGACTAGTTCTTTACAAGCTTTCCAAGGTTCTACAAGATTTGGGTCTTCCTCATACAAGTTCTTCAATTCATCAAAGCCTAATACCTCCACTCTTATCTCTACCAGTAAATTCCTTCTCCTACTCAAAGCATCAACAACTCTATTTGACTTTCCACTCCTATGTTTCAAAACAAAAGTATAACTCTGCAAGAATTCCACCCATCTCATGTGTCTCTAATTCAACTTACCTTGACTATTCAAATATTGCAATGCTTGATGATCTGTATACAACACAAACTCCTTAGGAAACAAGTAATGTCTCCACTTCTTCAAGGCTTGAACTATGGCATAAAAATCCTGATCAGACGTTGAATACCTTCTCCTAGCACCATTCAATTTCTCACTGAAATAAGCTACAAGTCTCCCTTCTTGATTCAATACTGCTCCAATTGCATTTCCACTTGCATCACAATCTACCTAAAATGCCTTATGAAAATCTGGTAAATCCAACACAGGTTGCTCAGTCACCTTCTATTTCAACAACTCAAAACTTTGGTCTACTCTAGATGTCCATTTAAAATCCTGCCTATCTCCTCTCATTGTTTTTGTCATAGGGCTGCAAATAGAACTGAAATTCCTAATGATTTTTTGGTAGAAAATAGCTAATCCATGGAATGATCTTACCTCTCCAATGCTTTCCAGTGTAGGCCACTCAACAATTGATCTTACCTTCTCAGGGTCAATCTTCAATCCATCCACATATATCACAAATCCCATATATACCAATTCTTCCTTCATGAAACTACACTTCTTAATGTTTATCAACAACTGCTCTTCTCTCAAGCTCTGCAAAACTTGTCTTATATGCTACAAATTTTCTTCCCTAGTCTTACTAAAAATCAAGATGTCATCCAAGTAAACAATCACAAACTTACCCAAGAATTTATTCAACACCTCATTCATCAACCTTATGAAAGTACTCAGTGCATTTATTAGTCCAAAAGGAATCACCAACCACTCATACAATCCTTCATGTGTCTTGAATGTTGTCTTCCACTCATCTCCTTCTATGATTCTGATATGATGATATCCACTCTTCAAATCTATCTTTGTAAAGTATTTAGCTCCACTCAAACAATCCATAATGTCATCCATCTGGGGCAAAGGAGATCTATACTTCACTATGATCTTGTTTATGGCTCTAGAGTCTGTACACATCCTCCATTCTCCGTCCTTCTTAGGTGCTAGCACAACAGGTACTGCACAAGGACTTAAGCTTTCTCTGATCAAACCCTTCCTCAATAATTCTTGTACTTGTCTATTCAAATCTTCATTCTCTGTCGGTGTCATCTCGTGTGCTTCTTTATTAGGAAAACTAGCTCTAGGAATCAGATCCATGCAATGACTGATACTCTCTATAGGTGGCAATCCATCAGGTAAATTATCTAAAATGATACCGTCATATTCTACTAGCAACTCCTTTATCTCTTTCGGTTGTTCTTCTACATGCTTCAAGTCTTCAACCTTCTTAGGAACCAAGGCATAACACATGTTCTCATGTCTCAATGCATCACAGAATCTCCTTCCATCAACCAAACAAACCCTAGCATTCATACAAACCTCAACTTTAGGGGCATCCTCCAATGGCAACAAAGTCTGATTCATCCCATTAGCAAAAATGGTATATGTGTTCTTCTTTCCATCATGAATAGCTTTTCTATCATTCTGCCAAGGTCTTCCCAACAAAACATGGCATACATCCATAGGAATGATATCACACAAAACTTCATCATGGTAATTTACTATCTTCAATTTCACCAAACATTTTTCACTTACCAGAATCTTATGCTCATCTTGAATCCATGCTATCTGATAGGGCTTCAGGTATTTCAATCTTTCCAACTTCAATTTGCTCACCATTTCTTCAGAAACTAGGTTCTCTAAGCTTCCACTACCAATAATCACCTTGCAACATTTACCAGCTAGCTTACATTTGGTCTGAAAAAAATTCTTTCTCTGCAACGGCTCTTCCTCCATCTCACTTTGACACAATATTCTTTTATTCACCAACACGTCTCCATCTTCCAGATTATTAGATGATCCGACATGATCTTCCTCAACAAAGGTTGTCCTATTATTCTATGTCTTTCTACTTGTCTCTCCCTGATTGCATTCAAATGCTATATGTCCTCAGCCACAATTAAAACAAGTTCCCTTGAATAATCTCTTCTCTTGTCCTCTATCATCTTTTCTATAACCCTCATTCTGGTAACCACCATATCCTCCTCTTCGGTAAGAGTTTCCATCACCTCTATGGTATGAATTATCATTCTTACTAACTTCCTTATCTTTATTCAGATCTGCAAAATATCCTCTTCCTCCTCCAATAAAAATTCTTCCTCTATGAAATCTTCCACCTCTTCCTCTTTGTCTCTACTCATGTCTTTTATTTAGCTTCTCTTCCACTCTTTGCAACTTAATCAAATTGATCTTATCCTATATAGACGACCTCAAGCCATTCACATATTTGGCTACTTGCTCGATCTCATCCTCTGAATGTCCAGATCTGATATTCAACTTATAGAACTTCTCGATATACTCTATCACACTTGACTCCTTCTACTTCAAATTTTACAACTTTCAAAAAAAACTGATCTAATAATCTGCAGGCATAAAATTTGTCTTCAACTTATTCACCATCTGATCCCATGATCTTATCTTTTCTTTTCCTCTTCTTTACCTATATGTCTGCAAATGTTCCCACCAAAGGGATGCATGTCCTTTCATCTTTGTACAAGCAAATTTCACCTTCCTATCTTTAGTGGTACCTTCAAAATCAAAATACTTTTCCATCTTTGTTATCCAATCAAGCAATTCATTTGAATCCAACTTACCATTATTATTCAGTAGATTGAAATGTAGCTTGGTATTCACTCTAGTTAGGGATCTTATGAACCTCTCTTCTCCCTGATCCAAGCCAAGTTGATTTTCTCTATCTCTTTCTCTCTATTCTTCTACTTCTTCATCACTCACATCATCAACTGATTGACCTCTCCTCTGGGCCATTTCAATTGCATCCAATCTAGCAACAATTCTTCTCAACATCTCCATCATAGCTAGGTCTACATTTCCACGTGCTCCATTTCCTCTACCATTTCTTCTTACTGCCATCTTTACACAAGTCCTCTGCAATTGCAGGTCGGATCCTCAATCTACCACCCCACAAAAAATCTTCAACATGATTCCACAAATTCTTACAATCTCAAATGGATTGAATCTCACTCTGATACCAATCTGGTGCAGTTACGGTAGGAGGGTCCTCAAAGAGAACAATCTGGACCATGGAACAAAAGTCACACAAGAGAAGGAACACAAAAATTGGAGGCAAATGCAGATTCAAACATTCCTATTATCAGAAGTTTCAGTTACAATCAGTTGACAACATCCAAGCTTACAAATTCAGCTCACATGCATGCTATAACATGCTCAAATACAATATTCCAATATGCTCCCTAATGCGAGCTGAAATCTTACAAATTGAATCCAAAACTTATCTACTTTCTATTCACCACTTTCCTAATGATCTATTACAAGCTTTATATCATATCCGCAGATCTAGAATCTTCCATGTCGACCAAAGATCATCACAATCTCCCATGAAGGAAAATGTAACGCATGCATGGAATAGGTTGGCCTCAAATTTGAATTTCTCTTCAAAAGGTGCATAGGATGAAGTGTGGACCTATAATTAAGGTCAGGGACACACCTCAAAACAATTTGAATCATGTTGTCAAGATCCACAAGTTACGAGAAAGATCCACAAGCAATCAAACTAGCCGTAGGTGTAGAAAATTATTCTAGTGTCGGTTCAAGAAATTGCCACTAAATTTGGAAGCGATAACTTTTCAGAAAAAGATCTAATCACGCTCAAATCTTGGAATAAGGAAAATGAACATGTCCACAATGAAAATGTAGATCCACAAGGTCTAGTGAGAAAATATGATGAATCCACCAACATGAACTGAGCAAGAATAGAACAAGAACAAAAACTGAAAGAAAATATTTTTGGTTGATGCAAGATTGCCAAGAACCAAGGATGCTCCTACATCAAGAAGTTTTCAACTTCAACACTTCAAAAGAAAAACGTACTGCTGACAAGGTCTGCCAAGAAGTATCAAAATTAATGAATGCACTCAGTGTGTTTAGCTAACTATCGACTGTGGCAATCCCTCATACACATGAATTTGATGAGAAGAAGATAGAGTTGCATGTTGACTATTGTAAACATCTACTTGATACTACCGAAGTTCATAAAGAAGTAGCAGAACGTGAAGAGCAGCTATAGCAGATGGCATTTTCTTGGGATTAAGTGAATAAATCGACATCTGATGTAGTTGATTTTATTCGCATAGCTATGATGATGGTTCTTGTTAAGAAAAATGTAAGTGAAGATAAAATATTATATCGAGGTGACTTTTTTATATTAGAGAGAACATATTTGAAGTCCCCTCAAAATCATAAAGTCCTTCCGATAAAGCAGAATGCATGAAAAGTTAAATAAAACATTTCATTGTGATCATGGTGTAAAATGAATTCCATAGTAAAGTGCATTGCATCGAGGGGGTTATAAAATGGGTAATTATTTTACCCAATGAATATTTTTTATGGGAAAATGCATACAATTAGAAGTGAGACATTTTTCACCAAAAATAAATATAAACAAGGAATTTTCAACAAGAGAATTAAAATTAAAGTATTGCAAATACTTTATTTTTCATGGGATGGAAAGATACAAAGATGGAGATTAAAGTTAAAGTATTTTATTTTACCAAAGATAATGAATTAAAAAGAAAAGCTACATTGAAAAGATATGTTGAAGGGTCGCAACCCTTGAAAAAGTGATGTATATATGATAAATGCAATTCGAGAGTAAAAAGGAATCATCAGTAGAAATTAGATATTAGGTAGTAGATAGATTATACAAGAAAATGAAGTCTTCCAGTATGAATTGTAATATCTTTTGAAGCAATATAATGGAGGAGAAAATTTGAATTGGTGGCCTAATTTCTGGTGTTCAACTGTTATGTCAATTTTAATCCATACATGTTATTTGGTTGTCTCTAGAGTGTTCATTCTATGTTATTCAAATTAAGTGTATTAGTATAGATTTACCTTGTTAATACACATTTGTTGTACTATTGTGATTTCATTGATTGGTTTCTATGGGAAAGAATTAAAATTCTTCTGAGAGATCGTCTTTAATAGGTTCCTGCCTAGGATTAAAGTCATTTTAAACTGATTATCTCAATTGGTTTCCTTCACATAATAATTAAAATTCTTTCAAAACTTCATAGTAACTTAGGGGGATAGCACTAGGATTTGTAAGAAGAGCCAAATAGTTGACAAACTTGCACATTTATACAAGCTATAAACATCCATTAGTGTTGAATAGTTAGAGCTAAGCTACGAAAGAGGATCCACATACCTTATACATCTTTACTCCATTTACCCAATAGGATTAGGCACTAGTCACATTTATTTTAAGCAGTATAATTCACAAACCTTATTCATACACTTAATTCTCAAAAACATTTACGGTGGGAACAAATCATTAGCCTTGCATCTATTTCACTTCCACATGCCATTGTGAATAGATTTCCCAAATTAGAGATCATACACATAACTTTAAATCTGCTCAATCATTTAGGTACACCCACCTAGGTCTTGTAGAGCCTAAAGTATAGGGGGATCTTAACCATGTCATTTAGCCCCGTTCGTTAGCCAAAAATGTTCCCAAAGAGCTTAGAATCCTCTTAAGGTTTACAACTTGCATTTTTTAGACCTAACACCCTCGTTTCTCAGTATCACTACATCATTTATTCTTAGTTGAAAGTGCTCATTATCGCTTCTTTTTATGCATCTTACTATCATGCTTTACATTATTTCCATAAATCTTATCCCAACTTAAAAGTTTCTTCACACTTCATATCAATAAAGGTTTGCATGACTTCTTTATGTAGTCATGATATTGTCCCTTGCTTGCATGATATGATTTTCCCTAGGACTGACATCTTGTGTTTGTCCTTTACTTTGAAATTGTCCTCATGAAACATGCAAAACCTTAAAATTCAATTAATACTCATGAATACTCTTACTGATATGAGGATACTATGTCCATAGTCAAGAGGATAGGATACTCTATAGTGTCTCCTCATTTCTCCTAACTAGCACATTGCTCTATCGTCTATCCTTCTATTATTACAACCCTATCATGTCATTCATGAGACCCCTTATTGTGCAAGATTCCTGATAGGCCAACACTAGGGTAAATCATAAGAAGGATTTAATACTTTATAATGAATTTTAGTATGGTATATATGTGTCAATCTGGGGGTGTAGACTTGTGAGAGATATCGGGACTATATGTCACAAAGGGGTGAAAGTCGTGAGATGAGTGGTTATGAATACAACTATGGAAATAAATCTACAACAAATCAAAATGAAAATTTATTCCAGCGATAGGAATTGTCACTTCTTGGCAACAGGAACAACAACAACTTATAATGATTTCAAACTTTAAATGAATCACAAACTACACTTGTAAATAAAATAGAAGCAACGTTTAATAAAGAACAAAAATAAACACACTTCAATCATGCTCAATCACTAGTTTAGAATAAAACACCATGCTATGAAAATCAAACATACATTACCATAACTATGAAAGCTAGAAAAACACCAGGCATCCCAAGCAGTGGCCCCCCTCCTTAGTCTGACAGGTGATAAAATGAAACGACTTTCTTATGCTACTGCTTCAATCATGGAAAGCATTGTTTTATTTACCAAAAATAATACAACATTCTAATACACAAATCTACTTATAATAATTTTCCTTACACTCCCTGTCTATCCTGTAGCTTATATTATGCTACATATATATGTGTAGTCTATAACAACTGCGTATAGGAATAGAGTATCTATTTTGGCCTACAACCAACAAAATAATGGCTTACGTGAAACTTTTATGGTTGTCCACAAATAAAGAAAAGGCGTTTTTGTTATAACAACAATAGGAAATGATAGATTTTTAGTTTTCTCCATATTAATAACAAGCATGAATTTATTGCAGGTTATCCTCCTCAATAGCTGGCAAGTAAATCATGGGTTCCTTGATTAAATTTAGAAACATAAAGCCTTTTCTAACATGGCAGTAATTATTTGTAGAGTGGAGCATGAGACGTCTTCTAATAATGCCAAATATTAAGGTGAAAATCAATGTTTGAAATATTTCAACAAATGCTGATGTGTGTGGCCATTTAAGAGAGGTTTGATGCCTCTTGAAAATGCCTTGGTAGATGTAATCATGGCACTGAGTTGATGTGCCAGGAGTGCACGTGGAAGTGTTGAGTGATAGGATGGTTCCTGCTTAGAAGGTGACATGAAGTTCCTGTGAAATAGGTGATAGGAAATATACATGCTACAAAATATATTTACCAAGGCTTAAAATAATAATACTAATTAGTAAAGACAACCAATAATAAATTTTCATATTTTATTCTTAAAACTATATTAAATATGACTTATATATATTAAATCATATGCAACGTAAAATGGTTAAACGATATGAAAATAGAATAGAAATGGAATGCGAGAATGGTTATGAAGGTGCATGAAATAGGCTAGAATATGGAATAAAATGCGACATTAATAGCTCTCATCGTTCCCCCAAACTTAACATATTGTGTGTCCTCATGCAATCATTATTTCTAAGAGGGTAGTCTTGAAATTATGACTTTGGATTTCTTCTTCACCCATGACTAGTATAGCTCATGGTTAATCACAATTTCCTTCAAATTTTCTCAACTCTACATAACAAGTTCATGGCTTTGTTTTTTCAATTTTGTTTTTGTTTTCAATATGCATAGCTCCTTTGAATCATGTTTTTGTTTCTCATATTTAAAAAAAAAATCTTTCCTTTTGTTTTTCATTTTTCTAGAGCAACATTTTTGAAATGCTATATATAGGAGGTATAAAAAGTGTCTCTATGAGTTGTATGCAATAGGTGAAATGATAGGGAATATTCATGAGTGATGAAGGGTGAAAATAATGGATACCAGGAGGGAATAAATAAGGATGGTGAGAAGTAATGGATGAAAAAGATAAGTATTAATAAGGATGGTGAACCTCCCCCCAACTTAAAGGGTTGACCATCCTCGGGAAACAAGGAGAAGGTAGGTGGAAAAAAGAGTCTTTATATGATTAATATAATAAGAAATATTAATAAATTTTAAAGATAAAATAATGAAAAATTAAATTGATTGTTTTACCAACTTGCATTCCATTTAGTCCAAGGTCTGGTAGCCGAAAGAACTCAACAACTGTGAAAATGCATCTGCAACAAGAATTACAACACATGAAAGATTGCCACCTAATTGAAGCATTATAGAACACATTGGTATCAGTTATTTCTATCTCTACATTATTGCTAACACCTTGATTGAATGTGTAACTTATGTTAAAGGTGATCAAAGAAATTTTGACCACAAAAAACTAGACCATAGCCACACAAGGGAGTGACAAGAGGTGTTAGAGGAAATTAGATAGATGAAAACAACCATGGAAGCATTTGAGTGTACTTGAAAAATTAGTAGCCCATAGAGAACATAGATGATTGCATTTTTATTTTATTATTATTATTTTTTTCTCTTTTTTTTCTTTTTTCCAATTTTGATAACGACAATAGATTGTCAGTATCCTAGTTTTCAACCTGCCACCGCCTAAAGGTGTGAAAAAATCAGTTTTCACCCCTGCGTTTATTTTGCAGTTAGTATCCACCAAAATCTAGTTTCAGATATCAACTGGCCAACAACACTTGAAGGTTTTCATTGTTGGATCTTTTATATCTTTTTTCTTTTTTTTTTCTTTTTTTTTCATTTTTTTTCATTTTTGAAAAATTGTATATAATGACCAAAGAAAATGAGACTCTCATTGAATGTAGAAGTGATACCATCCAAAACATGGAATTACTTTGGAAGCCCTTCAATGAAATTCACCGATGAAACTGGTTACATGATGCAAAGCTTGAAATGATGACCAATGGCAAGAAATATACCTCAACAAGAGTGACCATGCATACGTGCATAACAAGATTGCATAATAGGAACCCATTTAGCACATACCACCATATCTGAAAGCTGACTATAGAAGTTTGGAATTCATGCCCAATCACTTGGTTGAAAGAACTACTAACAAGAGAAGCAATCTTCCAAAGATAAGGCAATGTAGTGAAAGACTAATGGTAGTCTGTCAATAGATCCATATAGAGCTATCAGATAGGCAATGATCCTTCTAATGAAGTGCAATGGTCTATAGTAGAATATGCTCAAGCTCCTTTTAGGACCTCCACATGTCTTCAAGTTGTCTCTGGATGCATGGCTTGTGAATAATTAGTGAAGAACATGGTACTGCAAGCTACATGGTTACACCAAATTGCATTTTGTCCTCCACATGGTCTAGCATCAAGGATGGTGAAAAAGAGAATTTATGCATGTTAGTGTTAACATGTGGCAAAAAAAACCCTCTTTTCATCTCCAAAAGTGTAGCATAGAAGAAACTTGATGTTCACTATTTAATTAGCAAGGCTAACAAAATGGGTCTTTGAAAGTTCATGAAGAGAAGCATTACCAATGGTGTAAAATTTTTGGGTAACCACCATGAAAAACCTATAACCATATTCTCATGACCAAGCATATCAAGCATAAGTAATGCAATATTATCCATTTAATAACTTTACCATTATAAACCATTTGTTGATTGAAAAATGAATGGTAGAGTTATATATATGAATAAGTATTTAATAATAGTAAAATTTATGAATGACAATTAATTCTTGTGTAAACATAACATAAATGAAATGCTAATCAACACAAGAATGCGTACCTTGATTTGGTTCAAAGCAAACATAGATGGTTTTATTAGAATAAATAGTCATTGAAGACATTATCAAGAATCAATCAATGATTTCTAGAATTCAAGGGATTTTCCCCCCAACTTAATTCCATTCTTCAAAACCATGAGGGGATTAGCATAATCCATGGAGTCAATAAATACAATGATATATTAATTAGTATCTTGAGCTTTTTCAATTAATGGTCATCTTAAGATAATCCAAAGAATCAAGAATCAAGAATCACAAAGATATGCATATATTAAAACCTTGAGCCTTGTCAATAAACAATCATTCTTTTGTAACATGTTTAGTATGGTCATTAACTCATTCAAACCCATCTAGTTGTGCTTAATTGATTATTACTGGGCCTAAATCAACAAGTATGTGAGGAATACACATTTTTACTATAGGCCTCCAAAGATCCATATGTTTGAGTATAAAAATATTAAAAGATAGATCTTGTAGGCATTCATTTTTCATTCCACACAATTCTTGAATCGTTAATGCACATAATTCAACATATATAATCACAATATTAATTTCAGCACACACATTTATGAGTTCCATAATAAAATGAAACTCATATTGAACTGTTTCCTCATGTGTGTGAATGGCCTCTAAAGGTTGTGATTTATTAAGTAAATAAGAAGAACTAAGTTGAATATCATTCAATTGATTATATTGTTCTTCTAATTCAAGCAAATCAAAATCACATCCCTGAATTACATCAATATATTTTAATTGTGATTGACCAATTTCAAGCACATTATCAGAATGTAAAGTGATCCATGAAATTTCATTATTGCATGCAGTTTGAACCACATTATTATGTAAATTTTTATTAGGCAGGATGGTTTCCCTTAGTGGGTATGTGGAAGTGGATAGTTGGTGATATGAATGTGATAATGAAAATGGTAATAATTGTTGTGGATATAAAGTGGGTGGGATGGAGTTGGATGGGCATAATGGAGATGGTAATGATGGGTATTGTGGTTGTTGTGAGCATTCACTATTCCATTCACCATACATACTAGGTGAAGAAGTAACATGTGAAGAAAAATATTGTTTTTCCAATCCAATAGAATTATAAGACATTTCAAAATCATTATGCATACCTTGATCTTCCCAATTTGATTATGAACTTGTCCTTGAGTTACTAATAATACTTGTGCACTTTCACCATTGTCATGTCGAGGCTCACTTATAGCATCTATCTCCTTCTTCATGTCCTCTTGAATAGCTTGGCATGTGTACTTAGCTTCCTCCTTGCAACAATCAGAACAACACTTGGTTAAATCATCATTTTCAAAATTCCATTTTCCTAAAAATTCATTAATTATTTGTTCTTGCTCAACAATCAAAATAACATCTGTAGATGTTTGTGACAATGGTATTGGAAGATCAAGATTAGCTAAGTTGCATTCTTTATGCAAAGGGGGTATAAAAATACCACTTTTTGTCGGTGTGATTCCCCCACCAAGTTCTTTTGTTTTTAAATTTGAAAGCGGGGGTCTGAGGGTAGCAGCCCCCAATGGGGTCAAGGGGTAGCGCCCCTTGCAGGGTCACAGGGCAACATTTTTGAAGCATTTTTCTCCCAAAATTGACATGTCTACGCTACCTTGAAAATGCAACATTTTTGACATTTTTGTGTTGTTTCTTCAATATTACTTCTTTCTTATCAATGACTCACAACAACTAGTGATGAATATATAAATGGTAAACTATCTTCTAAGATCTACCTACAAAATCTAACAATGCATCTATATGATTTAAAACAAAGCAAACCAAGGTTAATCATCTAAACAAGGTCGACAGTTGCATAGATTTTCACCAAGGTGCAATGGTCCTAACTCAACTCATTGAGCTAACTTTCCTTTAACACCTCTCCCCAAAAATGGCACCAAAATGATAGGGAAACACTGGGGTAAATCATAAGAAGGATTTAATACTTTATAATGAATTTTAGTTTGGTTTATACGTGTCAATCCAGGGGTGTAGACTTGTGAGAGGTATCAGGACTATATGTCACAAAGGAGTGAAAGTCGTTAGATGAGTGGTTATGAATGCAACTATGGAAATAAATCTACAACAAATCAAAATGAAAATTGATTCTAGCGATAGGAACAACAACTTATATTGATTTCATAATCTAAATGAATCACAAACTACACTTGCAAATAACATAGAAGCAACATTTAATAAAGAACAAAAATAAACACACTTCAATCATGCTCAATCACTAGTTCAGAATAAAACACCATGCTATGAAAATCAAACATACATTACCATAACTATGAAAGCTAGAAAAACACCAGGTGTCCCAAGCAGTGGGCCCCCTCCTTAGTTCACTAGGTGATAAAATGAAACAACTTTCTTACGTTGTTGCTTCAATCATGGAAAGTACTATTTTATTTACCAAAAATAATACAACGTTCTAATACACAAATCTACTTACAATAATTTTGCTTACACCCTCCATCTATCATGTAG
>VDFB02021442.1:0-41596 GCA_007258455.2 Sequoia sempervirens | reverse complement strand
TGATCCAATCAATCAACTCTTTTGGGTTAAGATTTCGAAAAAATGTAGAAAGGTCAATCTTTGGCCTTTTCCCAATCTTAGAGATATCCTTAAATAATTTGACTTGCTCTGGGTCTATTGCATCTTGTTCTTCTTCGAACTATTCCTCACTTTCAGCTTCATCTTGAATTTCATCTCCTCTTATTGGCTCAAACCCTCGACACAGCTCCTCTTGTAGTGTTTGAACTTGTCTCTGCAAGGCTCTAAAACCCTTCTCTAGTATAATAACATTTATTCCACCACTAGGGTTTCTTCTCAGAGGAATTTTGATCACTTTCTAGGAAACCCACAACCACAAGTCCTGGTGCAAACTTACTCACATTTGGTGATCTTTTTACACACTCAGGAAAACATGCTCTGATACCACTTGATGAGGGCTACACCACTAGAAAACCACACAAAAAACAACAATAGATACCAACACAAAAGATGCAAGACAAAAACTAAGTCACTTTCATTTATTTTTGGAAAATCAAATTATTTATCTAGAAATTGAAATGCTATAGCCTCATGGGTTCGGTTCATTATAGCAAAATCAACTTTCAAAGAAAATCTATTATTTGTAGCCATAATCTACACTAGTGGAGCCACCTTCTAAAACCCCCACTTAAACCTTTTATTTTACCCAATAACTAATAAAATGTTCTAGAAAGTGTACTTTCCCATTTTTTTTAGCACCAAAAGTCCCACTGTTTGATTTCTTGCCTAGTAAGATATTTTAATGAAACTCACTTTTTAGTGGGGTGGCTTCTCAAGGCCATAACTTTTGATCTGACCATCAGAATTTCAATTGTAATATATCATTGGAAATCTTGTGAAGAGATCTACAACCATCTTTTTCCACTTCTAAAAGATTAGAATTTTTCACCTTGTTCAGGGGCTCTAAAGGGCCTCAATTTTTAGTTTTAAACTTCATTAGAGAAATTCCCTGAGATGAAAATTTAATATCTTCCAAATAGTACATGATTTTGAGATGATTCTATCAACAAAAATCTTATTTTCTGATTTCACTCCTTGGGGTCAATTTTCATATCCATATGACCTGAATAAGCTGACTTACTAAAAATAGTGGGTGGCTATTTCTGGTTGTTTCAAACTTCTAGCTATCCCAAAGACTACATGAGTTTCCATGGCCCCCCAGACAACTAAGGAAACTACAAACAAATGAAAATATAATATTTTTGGGTGATGCAAGATTTCCCTTACACGACTGGATGCTCTTGCATCAACTTTCATCAAAATAATGAACTTTCTCAAAGAGGACTCTAAGAGTAGTTTCATATTATTTAAAGTATGTAGACCCTGGAGGAAATTTCAATAGAGAAGGACCACCAAACATCGACTAAGAGTTGAAAGGATCAAGATTCCCAAAAACACATTAGACTAGGTCTAGTAAGACTATACCTATTTGGAGGTATGGTAGGCCTCAATCTTCTTCTTAATATGTGTTTGGAGGTAGTTGACTAGGTTGGAAATATCATAGATGAGTTCTCACAACACAAAACCTTGCCAACTCCAAGAAACAAGAGGACTCAAGATGTCATGAATAGTATTAGTATTTTCAAAATGATGAATATTTTGTAAGAAGGTGAGTTCATGTCAAGAACTTATCAAAAATGTAGAGGGAATTTTCCACCTTCCAAATGATGAGATCTTGAGGGGTAAACTATATGTTCCCTACCTTAGTTGACATGACTCAAGTGAAAAGGGATATGAGGAATGCACATTTTAATGAAGCATATAAAATACTTAGAACTCTTAGACATCAAAAATTGATAGAATAAAGTATAAATGTCTTTTAGATAGTTTGACAAGCTCTCTATCCAAGACAACAAAATGGCTACCAGATGACATTGTGACCATGCTAGAATCCTTTACAAACAAAAAAATTAGAGTTGACACCAAAAAATATAGAATACTCTATACAAGTTTACAAATGTAAAAACGTGTAAAATATGAACATACAAAATTAAAGACACTAAAACAAATATATATATTGAAGGAAAGTGAGACAAAAATAACATGGAAGGATTTAAGATCATACTAGGAGTGTTTGATGGAATTCAAGCTCATTCTGAGAATATTTTCCTACCTGAACCTACACACATAATACCAAAGAGAAATTGTTGGGTGGTTGTTTAGGAGTTTTCCTTAGTCTAAACCCCATATTGGTGTTTCCACGTCCATGGACAGCCCTTAGACAATATAATGAAAATAATAATAGACATGAAATAATAAAATATGAACAAGATGATAACAAGTAATGATAATATTCTTAAATAAAATATTTGAATGGTTACCACAAAGAAGCTATGTAGTTTGGTGGTGTATTAAAGAGGTGACAAGATGTAGAAAAATGGTGAAGAAAGAACTGTGCCTCTATTTCCAAGAGATCTAAAGAGAAAGATGAAGTTTTTTTTGCATATAGAATAAAGAAGCCTTCCTAATGAATAAAAAATGAATTTAGAATTTCAAAAGGGAGGGACCTTTTGGTCCCAAAAACAACCCAATTGATTCTCGATGCAACTGTAGACTAGTAGAGGCATTATACTTCTAAAACTTTATAGGTGTAATGTCTCAATAGCCAACTTAGACATATATTTTTTCAAAATGTTAGTGGGGCATGCAAACGTCTCTACAAAATGCATTGGTTCATGGAAAGATCAAACATAATAGTCGAGGAATAGGGCATGCTAGGTAGCAAGAAATAGTTTAGTTTGAGGGAGAGCATAATTATCTTAGTTTTTCTAAAGAGGAAGGCTTATAGAATGAGAAATTGTATAGGGTGAAATTTTTGACATTATATTTTTCCCGCACTTTAGTTAGCATATGCATTGAAGAGGAAATATGAACTAAATTAAAAAGGGAGAGAGTGTTATACCCAATATGTGGAGGGGAAGTAGAGTCATCTATCCATAAAGAGTTAACCCAATAAAGCTAACTAGTTCAATCTTGTATAGAATGATTAAGCTAAATCACCATAAACATGTTAGTTGTAGACAACCATGTTAGGATAAAAAAATATACATCAAATATTTTATAGACATCGATGATGCCGATATATGGGTAGCAAGTTGTGTTATTCTAGGGACCATAAAACAATCTAATTAGCCTATGACTGCTACAAACTATGTTTTAGGATTGTAACCAAAAAAGAGAGACATAGATAATCATAAAGGAAAAGTGTTGTTATTTTCCCCTATGCTAGATGATAGATAATACAACAAAATGTAGGCATGATTTGAAAAGAGATATGAGATAAGAGATTTGTAATATGAATGCAATAGTGTTTGACCTTTCTTGTGTTATGCAAAGGAACACAAGTTTTTCAGGGCCTTATCATAAGAGGGACATGATAGAGAGAGATATGGAGGTTTGAATATGATGTTAGTATGATTCATATCGACAATATCTAAATACAACTACATATGAATCATCGTTACATTCCTAAATATTTTAGATCATGAAGGTTCACATGAAAACAAGGTAAAAATAAAAATTTGGATCAACATGGAAGAAGGCCTAAATGCCCCCAATGCTTTACATCATCACCAAATGTAAAAAATAAAACTATGAAAAAGATAAGCATGATGATACAAATAGAAGAAGTGCAACACAAAATGTATATCCTATATCTAAGTACCTACGAGGGTATCTTGGGTCTTCCAGGAGAGATTATAACATATACAAGCATGTATGAGGAAATGCAAACAAGGAAACAAGTTATTATCTAAAGATAGAAAATATACAAATCTAGTCAATTATGTCTAGCATGTCATCCTCCTCCAAATCTAGATTGTAGGGGGGAGGAGGGTGGGCTTGCAACAAAATGAAAACTAGGGTGGTTCCAATTGTCTTGCTAGTGAAAAGGGTTAGAGATGTGGTTTCTTCAATATCCCCATCAACTAGTTCTTATTATTCAAGTATCAATGACTTTGTTAAAGTAGTTGACAATTTGTGATGCACTTATTATATAGGTTGTGAAAGAGTAGTAGCATGATGATACAAATAGAAGAAGTGCAACATACACTACTTTGGAGAGGAGTGTGGTAACTTAACTATAGGTTACAAGTGAAAGAGTAGTAGCCTTAATGTGATCCTCAAGGAGAGGAGCAGTGATAAACTTTTGTGAAAAGTGGATATCCTCAATGCTAAGGATAGAAGAAGAAAGGGAAGTCGAAGGAGAAGAATTCTTATGGAAATATTTACTAATAGGGTCTTGGTCAAGCTTATGCTTGGATGATAGGATAGGGTGTTGAGATGCAAGAGGAGAAAATAGGGATACACTAGATATGACATTTGTGTGAGGCATATCAATGGGATACACAAGTCAGGGAACATTAGGTATAGAGGTGAGGAGAGGTAGTTCCAAAGAAGGTGGATGAATACCTGCATCCTCTTGGGGTTAGGCTCATCCATGTCTCTTGAAGATACTAATCAAGACATAAGTAGGTACAAAAATTAAAGAAGACAGAGGAATTGAGATAAAAGACTTATATGCAGCCATCTACATGATATCACATTCCTTTTCCATCATATGTTACTGATTCTTATACTCATGTGCAAGTTGATTCTAATAGTGATGGTGACCAAAAAGAGGAGCCTGAGAAGGTAACAAGATCATGGGTGAAGTCACCTTTGCAGTCATTACCAATGGAAGGATAGGTTCCACAAGAGAGACTCGAGAGGCTAGGGGTGCAAGATCATTCGCCTCAATTGTGGGTACCTTTCCACCCCGTTCTTTTTGGGTATGGTGAGGAATAGAAGGGACCCTTGGGGGTTGAGATGTTGAAGCCACATGTGAATGGAAAGATAAAGAGGATTTCTCACCCTTACTATATATGGTAGGGTGAGGGATATCAAGAAGAATAGGAAGTTCAAATACATGGGTTTTTGGATTCATCAATATAGGGGACTTCCCTTTTCCTATACTAGGAATAGTCAATTGAATGGAAGACACCATAGGAGGTAGGAAAGTATTGGAAGAATGTAAAGGTATAGTTAAGGGAGCATTCTTTTCTTTAGTCCCCAATGAAGAAGGATTAGAAGATGAAGAATGTTGTTATGTAGGAGCAAACTGATAGGGGATTGGAGAAGAAAAAGGAGGGGGTGGGATCGAATTAGGTGTTGAGATACCAATCTTGTATCTATAATATTCTTTCTATAATAGGCCACCATAGGGCATCCTGGGTCCCATCAGAGCAGGCTAAAAGTTGTTGAGAGAGAAACCCCCATGTGACACTAGTGGTTTGTATCCAATGTCCTAGATAGTTTGTACTATGTCATCATGAGAAAATTTTAGACAATTATGGAAAACCAAAGTGACTACATTCATGGAAACTAGTTATGGAATGCATAGATTTACCTTGAACAAGTTGGACACTGATATCACAATAAATGTCGTAGAAACAAATTTAGGTCCTACAAGGACCAATAGAGAAATGGATCCCAAAGGGGTGAGAGAAATACCATCATACACATATGGATGGTAGTATTTCACTCGTCATATCTCACCCTGTGCAAACCATTAATAAAGAGTTCCTCCTCAGTGATAAAATTAACCCTACTAACAGGGTCAACCATAATGCTAGTGATAATGCTTCCATTGACTTGAGTAGGAATGTAGAGGGGAGAGTACTCTCCATGATAGGGAAATTCATTAGGTGTAAAAGATATGTTAAGTATCTTAGCCTTCTAACTTAGAGGGGAGATTAGGGTGATAGATATCATATTTACATGTGTGACATCATAAAATGGTGTAGAAGAAGAAGAAGTAGTGATAAAGTTGGAAGAATGAAGTTGGAAGGGATCTTTGTTGATTTGCAATTAGCTATTGGGTTTAAAAATAGACTTATTAGGGTTTTTATTTTTACTATCAAGGGAGATGTTATCATTGTTGTTTTAGTCTTGAATCACGTCTCAAGTGCACATAACACTCAAGGTCATGTTTTGGAATTCTATGGTATTGAAAAAAATTAGACATGTCATACCAACTAGGATATGGATTGTTATCTAAAAGCGATCTAATTTTTGGAAGGGTGATTAAGTTATCTTTCAACAATTTATAGAGTATAATTGAGATCAAATTAGATGCCTTTCTAAAGACATGATTTTATTGTGACCAAATTGTGTTGTTTTCATTTATTTGAGTGATTTATACTACATTATCTATCAATTTCTTTCTTTTCAACCCTTTAAAAAGTAGACACAAACCTAAAACCATAAGGATGTGAGGATGAGGTCAAAGCCCCATATTGAGCTAGCATATACTAATAGTCCCTCTATGTAGTACAAATATGGGTGAAGAAAGGATATTTCATTAGAAAAATTTCATCCTCAAAGTTGGATAAAGACTACCCATGAACATCTTCTAGATGTGACAGTCAGCCAAGGCATAGGGGATTTGGGAAGAAATGGATTGATTAGGGAATGTGTAGGATCATGATGGGCCAAAAAGTGGCAATATGATGGGTATGTGGCTGACAACTATTTTTTTACCCAAAATTGATGAAACGAAAAGGGTTTTTAAAGGAGATTCTCATATTTCTATAAATTTCAAATGGTATCACATTTTTTGAATCCAAAACATGCGTCACATTCTATGCTTTGCATACTATAGGATTAAAAAATAAAAATTGAATTTCATGAAGTTTTGACCAAGTTAAGTGGTCAGACATATGACTTTTTATTTTTTTTAAAGTTGTAATAAAAAAATTATAATTAATTATTACTTGGAAAAATTACAAAAAATATGCATCACATCGGGGCATGAGTCCTATACTTATATCTAAAATATTATAAAAAATAATTATCATTTTATTGTGGTTAAAGTGGTCAGGACATACACCTACTTCTTATTTTTTCCACTGAAATTTAAGTACCCTGCATTGAAATTTCAAATTTTCACCAAATAGGTTTTTTTTTTTTAACAAACCTAGTAGTTTAGAAACTACATTCAATTTTATACAGATTATATTCTTACATATTTTTGAAATAATATAAATAACTTATTCAAATTTTTACGTCAAGTTTCCTAACTCTGATTTTTCTGAATTTTTTGCCACTTAAGGGCTTGTTTTTTCCATGATGATCCTGCACATACCCATTATGAGAAATGGAATTCACTAGATTTTCATTTGATTGTTGCTTGAAATGGATGAGGTCAATGATTGTAATCTTAGAGATATTTTTTTCTTGGAATTTTTGTAAGAACTAATTTATAAGTATCGATCAAAGGAAAATATAGAATTATCAGGTAGTGAGCAAAACCACTCCAACACTGTCTCCTTAAGGGATTATTGAAATAATTTTGCTAACAAATGATCCTAATGTAAGAAATCATTACATCAAGCGGTAAAGGAATTGGCATATTTATGGGTCTCCCTTACCAATGTAATTTTTTTGGACTATGGAAATGGAATGCACAACTTCCTTTATCCACACTAAAAAGGGGAATGAAGGAAGAGGAATTTGATTTCACAATGTTCACACTAAAAAAAAAAACCTTGAGATTCCAATGCAAAGGAGATTGAAATATATCAAAGGAGAGTGTTCTTAAGGCTGGAAATTGGTAAAAGAGATTGATTATTAATGCAAAACTAAGAAAATGCAAAGTGTTTGAAAATACACTGTGATATGCAAAAAGACAAATTGAATGCAATATAAAACAATATAGAGAAGCCAAATAGAAAGAATGCACCTAGAAAGTAAAGAAGGATGGAATGAAGGTCTAGAATCTTGAAAAACTTGATACAAAAGCCATCTGGGACTCATACGCCAATCTGGGTGAATTAGTCCCAAATTTGGAAAATTGTACCAGAGTCTATTTTGAGCAAATGGGTATCTAAATCTGCAGAAATCTCTAAAAAATAGGTATAGTGGGACTCATCACCACTAATGGAAAATGAGTCCACTTTGTCTTTTATGAAAAACTCAAAAGTGGAATCTAAAGCTCTTGGTCTACTCTTTCTGTTCCTCTAAGTGTCCAGATCCAAAACCCTGATTTTCGAGGCTGTAAGTGACTTTTTGTGGATATTTTGACCTAACCAATAAGGAGATGACTTCAACAAGTTTGAAATCTATTCTTCAATCATGACTAATCCATCCAAGCACCTAGATCTGCAATCACACAAAGGAAGATAGGTACAATGTTGATTGTTAGGGATTAGGGGTTTTCCTTGGTCAAACCCCGTTTAGGTAATTAAACCAAAGTGAAGAAATAAGATAATAAAGCATGAAATACGAAACACTGCCATTAGAAACTTTCCATGATGATAGATCTTGAATTTCTGCAACAATGGATGAAGAATCTTACTCTTGAATTCCTTAGAATTGAGCTTGAATGCTTGATTCTTGCTTGCTTGACTTGGAAATATGAATGAATAATGAATTAGGGTTTATAGGTCTTCTTTTATAGAGGAGAGTTAAGTGAATGGCTAGAATAAGGATCATGATCAAGGGACAAGATTAAATTAGAAAATAATTTAATCAAGGGTGGAGGTTAATTGAGACATAAATAGATAAGGACTTGAGATGGAAGATAATATTGGCATGGACAAAGAGGTGATAGGAGAAATTAAATAATAAAGATTATTTAATTTAGGTGGCCAACATAGGAGAAATAAATTAAATATTAATTTTATTTATTTAAAAAGAAAGGTGAGAACAAATATTTAGATAATTAGATAATTAAAAACAATTATTTAATGGAGAGGGAGGGGACAATTAAATAATTAAAATAATTATAAATTGGGGAGATAAAGAAAGGATAAATAATTAAATGAATATAACATTTATTTAATTATAGAGAGAAAAGGCTAATGAATAATTAAATAATTGAAATAATTATTTAATTATAGAAAAAGAGGGAAAAGCTAACTTTTGAATTAAAATAATATTTAATTCAAAAGTAGGGAGGAAACAACCATTAGACTTAAATGCTTAAAAATTCTAGAAAAGTGTGAAAGTTATTTACAACACCTTTACAAGACATGCATTTTATTCAATTTGCAAGGGTCCAAGATCTAATGTGGATGTGTAAAACACCTCACAACACTAGATCAAGGCAACATTAAGTCTAATTTATCATTAATTATTCCCAAATCAAGCAAGCAAAAAGGGATACTTTTTTGGTGTCCACACTTTTCAAATTTTTGTACCTCGATCCCTTGGGGATGGGAGCATTCAAGATGTTTAAAGTGAGAGGACTACAATGATAGTATGAAATGAGATTAGATTGTATGACAACGTTGGTTATGTTGGCAAGTTGGGAAGTTGCATGTGACCCATGTTTTGCAATAGGGTGATCAAGATGGGATTGGCTAGCAGGGAGGCTAGTTAGCCATGGTGGTAGATATTTGAGGTGCAGATATAGGAAGAAGGGGAATATTATACCCCAAAGGTGTACGAGATATGTTAACTCTACAATTAATATTGTAATAGACACAACATTCATATTATGAGTAGAAGTCATGGAAGGTATAGAAGGATTAATTTCCACCATATGCACAGATACATCAGGTTTTAGAAGAATCAGTTGTGTACCAATGATATCCAATTGGGTATCATGTTCAGTCAAATCATGACCGACATGTACAAGGTTTAATGAGTCTCGACGATATTAGTGCATGGAGCAACTCGAGGACCTTGCGATCTAAAATAAATAATTTTCTCAAATTACTGACAACAAGAGCAACTTGAGTGTAAAGATTATTACAAATTTGAAAATCCTTGAATTATATAAGGCTTTCATCCAACTATTGAACTTGTTGAAAGGGGACCTAAAGAGTAGTTTCACAATCTTTAGAGGATGGATACCTTGGAGGAAAATTTGATGGAGAAAAAATACCAAAAATCAGTTGAGAGACATAAGGATCAAATTTTTCTTAAAATATTGGACAAAGTATAGTAGGAATATACCTATTTGGAAATATGGTAGGTCTCAAGCTTCTTCTTAATATATGTCTAAAGGTAGTAGACTAGGTTGTAATGCTCGTAGAGGAGGACTCATAACACACAACCTTGTCAATTCTAAGAATCAATAGAAGGACTCAAGATGAGATGAATAGTTTTAGGATTTTGAAAATTACCAAGATTTTACAAGAAGGTGAGTTCACATCAAGTTTATCAAAATATATAGAGGGATTTCCACCCTAATATGGCAATATCTTTAGGGGAAAACTATCTCTCCCCTACCTCATTTGACATGAATCAAGTGAATTGGGGTAGGAGGAATGCAAATTTTAATGAAGTATATAAATTACTTAGAACTCTTAGACATCAGAAGCTAACAGAATAGAGTATAAATCTCTTTTGGACATCTTGCTGAGCTCTCTATCCATAATGATAGCATGACTATTAGATGACAACAAAGTCACACTGGTGTCCCATACAGATAGAAAACTTGAGTTGACACAAGAATACATAGAATACTCTATATGAGTTTACAAATGCAAAAAGGTGTAAAATATGAAGGTACACAATTAAATGCACTGAAATAAATATATGGGCGAGTGCAAGATCATGGGGGTAGAAAGTAGGCCCTTAATTGGCAGTGATAATTCAGAAAAACACTTAGTCAACTTGACATAAAAATTTGAAAAAGTTATTAACATAATTTGAAAATAATGTAAGAACAAAATTTGTATCAAATTGAATGTAGCTTCTAACATACTATTCCTAGTTTGGAAAAAAGTAAATCTATTTGGCTAAAATTTGAAATTTCAATGTAGTAATACCATTTTTTTAGGAAAAACTAAAAAGTAGGTGTATGTCTAACCAACCTAAGTACAAGAAAATAGTAATATATTTATTTGAAACTTTCAATATAATTAGAGGACATATGGCTGGATGTGTTGCATTTAAAAAAAAAATTGCAAGTAAATAATTAGTTATGAACATTTTATTAAAACTTTTTAAAAATATTAATACTTGTTTGTTTGACCACCATAACTTGGTCTAAATTTATGAAATTCAATTTTTATTTTCTTTTTTCCTATAGTATGGGGAGCATAGAATGTGCTACATTTTGGGGATTCAAAAAATGTGAAATCATTTAAGAATTATAGATTTTTTGATGAACCTATCAATCAATGCTTTAGTCAAAATGTATGTATACAATCAATAATATTTATTTATTTAATTTCAAATAAGGTATATCTTATATTTTTGGAAAGCTAACAATTTTCTCAATAAACCCTTTTTGTTTCATCAAATTTGGATTCATTAGCCATTTTTGGTCATATCGCTACTTTTTGGACCCCCATGATCCTGCACTCACCCATATATATTGAAGGAAAATGAGACAAAATAAACATGGAAAGGTTCAAGATCATACCAAGAGTATTCAGTGGTGCTCAATCTCATTTGAGAAGATTTTCCCACCTGTAGCTACACACATAAGACCAAAGAGGAAATGTTGGGTGGCTACTTAGGAGTTTGCCTCAGTTAAACCATTGTATTGGTGTTTTCACCTTCATGGATAACTTTTAGACAAGATAATAAAGATAATAATAGATGTGAAATGATAAAAGAAGAATAAGATTCTAACAAGTAACTATAATATTATTGAGTAAAAAATTTGTATGATTAGCACATAGAAGCTATGTAGCTTGTTGGTGCAGTAAGGAGGTGAAAAGATGTAGAAAAATGGTGAAAAAAGAGTCGTGCATGTGTTTCCAAGAGAGCTAAAGAGAAATATGAAGGAATTTTTGCATGTAGAATGAGGAGGCCTTTTCAAATGAATGAAGAATGAATTCAAAACTTACAAAAGGGAGGGACTTTTGGGTCCAAACAACCAAATTGAGTGATTCTTGACGAGGTTGCAAGCTAGAAAAGGTATTACAATACCAAAAAATAGTAGGTGTAACATCTCAACAACCAACTTAGTCACGAATTTTTATGGGATGTGTGTGCAACACACAAATGCCTTTGTGGCTCACATTGGTCCATGGAAATATCTGACTTAATAGTTGATGAATATGGTGTGCTAAGTGGTGAGAAATGGTTTTAGGCTAGGGGAGAGCATAATTATCTTAGTTGTGATGAAATTACATTGGATTCAATTTTTCGATATTACAAGTCTATCAAGGTGATCAAATCTGAGTGGTGAGTTGTAGAAAAGTGTCAATTCATTACTTGTTTATCATTTAGCATATATCCCTCAAAAGGATAAGCTCTCTTTTATCATCAATTTTTCCATTGTGGAGGTAGAAATACCAACACGGGCTTTGACTAAGGTAAGCCCCTATATGGAATAACCCTTCCCCTCTCATCATCTGTCATAGTTACATATTTGATGTCAATTGGTGGAAAATTGGAGGAAGACTCAAGGAAATTTTCTCAATCATGCATCAAAAAAATATAAGTGAATAAATCAAAGAATCTACATTTTCTCAGCAAAATGAAGATTCGACATCCAAACTTGAAGGAAAGATACTATAGACTAGGGATCTTAGTTTTGTGAAACCAATTTCAAAAACTAGGTCCTCAGTCTAGGGTGTCCTTGCACCCTAGACCAGTCGGATTTAGCCTAAATTTGTACTTCAAGTTCTTCTATATTTTCCTTTTGTGTATCTAGCCTCTAATTTTATCTATTTGTTTTCAATTTGTCATAATTCATAATAGAGTGTTGTATTGGCATAGTTTACATAGTTACATCATTACATCATTTTTCAATTCATCAATCCCACTTCCGAGACCACAAACAAATAAAGAATCTAGATCTAGGGTTGATTGATTCATCTTTTACATTGTAAGTAGATCTCATATCCTTTCCAATTTAGATTCCCCATATATTTTTGGGAAAGGTTTTCTTTTAGTGTTCTACCCACTAGACCTAGGATCCTCATTTTCAATGAAACAATTGATAAGAACAAAAAGAAGAAAAGGAACAAGCTACATAAATAATTTGAATCATCTCCCTCTGAAAGGGAATCATCTAAGAAATATAAGACTACTTGTTCATATTTTAGGACAATAGGGCATAATTAACATCAATGTTATTCAAAATAGAGTGATAAGTTGAAGAATCCTCTTTAAAAGAGTCAAATAAATTTTCCTTCAACTTCAAAAAATTTAGGTCTTCTTATTTTTCATCAAAATTTGATAGACAAAAGGGGCACTTGCACTTGTAGTAGTTGTAGATTTTGAGTCAAAGAGGTAGATACTAAATTCAATAGCTTCAAATCATGTGGCTTTACCACAGAGTATGTTTGCTTTATTTGAGTCTTATTCATCACCAAACATCCTGATGGAGAAAAACATATATATGCATTTTATGGGAAGGGATTGATTGGAATGGATGATGGAGAATTTAATGATGTTATTTGTGTGCTTTCATTGTTAGCCAATATCCATTGTATCTATTAGGTCACACGTCACAGTGGAATAAGCAAGAGTGTTGTGTTCACAACAAATTTTGTTATAATCGAGGATTTGCATAATAGAGATATAGTTGCATTTGGGGAGGTTGATCATCAATCTCATGTCTACACCTTCTCACATCTTTCTCCCATTTCTCCTTCAATAGGTGTTCACACTTAGGCATCTAGTGTGGATAATTTTGATGATATTTAGTATGGTAATTTGAATCTTGGTATAGTGTCATCCGCCAAGGATCTCACATGACATGTGTTGATATTACCTCTCCTTCATTTATTGTTGTATATGATGATTCTTGTGTTACCACAACTTTGTCTCATTGTGATTTGATACAATGGACCACTTATTGTCTTTTAGAGATGGCTACTTGGGATGAATACTTGATAAACATTGGAGGTTTATTTTGTGAGTCATGTATTTCAAATATGGGACATATCTTTTATTGCATACATCTTCAATTTTATGGAGATGATCATTCTTCAATTGTTGTGAGGGAACACTTTGACGTTGTTGTTCATTATCTTCATAATAATTCCTCAAAATGTGGCATGGGTGATCCCACAATAGTGGTTTACAATTTTTGGCCAAACTGGACACTAATATATATTTTTTTAACACAATCTCCACATTCGGGCACCTATAGCGATTAAACCGTAAGGAATTTGAAGATGATGCAAACTAGAGTCTTGTCATATTTTTTCTGTAGATTCTAAAAATATTTTTTTCATTTTTTTTGGAATCAGATTGTACTTCTTTTTCCATCTCCCACAAAAATTGGTTTTTTTTTAAAATAGCATTTTTAAAAAGTGACGCACACCGTATAACGCATAACTTTTTTTCCATGAAGGATAAAATTCCAATTATTTCAAATTTAGATTTCTAACTCCGATATCTAGTGCTTCCACTTGGTTAGATAGTTTTTATTGAATATTTTTTCTTTAATCAAGTTTTGAAGTCAATCAAATGACAAATTATTAGCATGATAACGCATAACTTTTCTGTATGTATCGAAATTCTTCTTTTTTTTTGTTGGATCAAGGACTTCAATATCTGGTGCACTCATATTTTTAATTTTTTTTTTATAATCTTCTATTTTTCCACTTGTGCAGAAGAGAGTTTTGTTTTCGATGAAAAACCTATATTTAATAAAACTTAAAAAATAGATAGATAATAAAACCAAAACATACTAAAATTATATTCATTGGATAGCTCGTTCTGAAGGCTACTCAATTCCAAGTTTGGTTTCTAAATATTCCCCCATTTTCATCCTCAACCGGAGCTTGAAAGCATAAAATTTTAGGTTTTTTGTGTGAACAAATTAAAAAATTAGGGAAAAAGGGGGTTCGCTAGAACCAGGGGGGTTCTAGCGAACCAGGGTTCATTCGAACCCCACTAATATGTATTTTCCCTTTGTTTTGGGCAGGAAATGTGGGCCCAATAGTTAATGGGTTCGCTCGAACCCTTGTTCGGTCGAACCCCTTTATGGTTCGGTCGAACATGTAGGTTCATGCGAACCCCTAAAACCAATTTTTTTTCCATGGGGTTATTTTTTCTCAATTTTCCTTCCTCCATCAAATTGTAAACCACTATTATGGCTTCACCCACATGAGTGTGGATTCTTTTGAATGGAATTAAGAGGAGACTTCTATGTCTTCAAGAGAGGTACATATTTTTCTTTGGATTGTATTTTACAATTATTTCTATGAGATTTTGGATTGTCATATTTTGTAGTGTTCCCTAGAATGCCTATTTGGAGGTTGACAAATTTTAGCATCAATATGGAGAAACTTGAGAATCATTCAGAGACATCGTGCACCTCATCCTTCTTCCATCATGTCCCTTTCAAGAATAAGAAGAGATCATACTTACCATCTTCACTTTGTTTCTTCCTATGGCAAGGAGTGTTGCTCGGTGGTATTGGATCATATTCAACATTCAATTTCGAGCATCTACCATCATTGGAAGAGACTCAACATTGAGGGGGGCTTTCATGGTCTCTCTTCTTCTCTCTCATGGGGTTTTTTTCCTCATATGGATTTTTATCCACAATTTTTAGTCAGCCTTTTATTTTAATCTCTCTTTTGTGGAGGAATTTTGTCCCACTATTATTTTATTTTCTTCATTTGTGAGAGGTTGCAGTTGTACATGGGTACTTAATATGGCATAAATAGGTGTTTTACCTAACTAGTTCATTAGTGGGTCCTATTTACATGTTAGGTTTCCTTAGGTCCTAGAGAATATTTCTAGAAGTTCATTAGTTTTCATAAGATCCTATATTATCTTTTGATATTTAATGGTCGATTCCTAAGTCATTTAATAGTAGCTATCTCATGGCATAGAATTACTTGACACTTATCATGATCGTATGTAATCCTATGCCTCACCTTGGGTATATATCCAAGGAGCCCTCATGTGTAAATAAACAATCATACAATCATAATCTATCATTTGCATCCTTTGATAGAATAAAATCATTCTCATAGTTGATCTCTCTTGTTGTTTTATGAAGTTCCTAGATCTTAGGTGGCTATAATCTTCAACCAAATTATGCATGGTGTAGAGTATTATATACCAACTCTTACAAACACTAAAAATTATATAGTTTTAAAATAAAATTTTAAACAATATTTTCTTTTTAGGTTATGAAATGTTTCAATTAAAATGATAGCCATGGCCTCGTTGCACATAATCCTATATGTTAATATGTTCAAGTGTTTACAAATTAAATGGATAATTAAATTGTTTGACATTGTATATTTTTTATTTTTATTGGCTTCACCAACAAACATATGATTCTAATAGTGCATTCCACAACTTCAACCATGTACTCCATTCTTGTCTAATGATACGGAAAATAAACACACCCTAAAATGTTCAATAAGAAATGATAAGAAAACCTAAATTAATATGATCTTACATTGATAAAAGTATAAGACGATTAGGAATAAGCTATCTTTGTCTTTTACTTTTGTGTAGTTGATGTTGATTTTTTTTTATATGTATCATGATTGACATTAGGATCTAGAACCTAAAACTGGAGTTAGCACCATTGTAACAATATCAATCTTTCTTAATCATTTTTCACTTCTCAAGGATGACTTCAGGTGCGTTTGGTTTGTCTTGGTATACTATCATTATCTAGATCTATTATCTACAACTTTTCTCTTTTGCGCCTAATCCTAAGTATAAATTTGTCTAACATTTGAAATAAGTGATGGTTAATACCACCTTTGGGGAGACGAAACTTCCTTGTTGACGAGTCAATCCCCTTTGCTAATGAAAAAAATGTGAAGACATTTAAAACTAGTATGGAAGTACCTGCAAGGATGATTCAATATTGTATCCATTGATGCAAATACTAATGGATGGTCTATGATTTTCTAATGTTACACAACTCTTAAATTATCTAAGTATTACATATATTGTTTCTCATACACAAACTATATATATGACAGAATTACGCACAGACATATCAACTCAGTGCTTGTACAAGGAGATTGCTTTGAAAGGAACGTGACATTGTCTGAGCGCCGTTGTTGAAAGATTCTGCAAATAATAAAGCTTGGAAAGCAGGTACCCATGTGAGCGCCGTTTCTTTTAACTCACAACAGACAACTGCATACACGTATGTGGACGTCGAAATAAGCTTTGCAACTTTCTCTCGGCCTGTCTTCATTCGGAAGTTTTCCATTCAAATTACTGGAAGAAATTAAGTGTTAAAGGAAGGACAAGCTCAGCTCCGTATGAGCATTTAATGAACATAAATTAGATTTCACTACACTTTAAAATGAGTTTGTTTGATGATGTAATTTTATGTACTATTTGTAATTGAGTCATCTTAGTTACATGTATAGATGAAGTTTCAACTTTTCTCTTTAGCACCTAATGCTAAGTGTAAATTTGTCTAACATTTGAAATAAGTGATGTTTAAGACCACCTTTGGGGAGAAGAAACTTCCTTGTTAATGAGTCAATCCCCTTTGGTAATGAAAATTGTAGACATGTAAAACTAGTATGGAAATACCTACAATGATGATGCAATATTGTATCCATTGATCCAAATCCTAATGGATGGTCTATGATTTTCTAATGTTCACACAAATCTTAAATTATCTAAGTATTACATAAATTCTCTCTCACACACAAACTATATATATATGTATGTATGTATGTATGTATGTATATACATATGGGTGAAGCCACAATAGTGGTTTACAATTCAAGTGAGTAAGGAAAACTCACAAAAAATGATCCCAAAGAAAAAAAGAGTGATTTTTGGGGTTCGTACAAACCTACTGGTTCGACCAAACCCATTGGGGGTTCGTTCGAACTAGGGTTCAACTAAAACCCTTTGAATTTTGACCGCCAAAAAATAAAAAAAAATGAATAGCAAAAGGGTTCGTATGAACCCCCCTTATCCCTCATCCCCCCTTCGGACACAAAAAAAACTTAGATTTTGGCACTTCGGAGCTCGAGTTGAGGATAAAAATGGAGGAATCTTCACAAACCCAACTAGAATCAGGTAGTCCTCAAAAAGAGCTATCCAACAAATATAATTTTAATATGTTTTGGTTTTATTATGTATTTGTTTTTCTAGTTTTATTAAACATAGGTTTTTCATTGAAAATGAAGGTCTTTGTTCTGCACATGTGGAAAAATAGCAGATTATCAAAAAATAAAATTGAAAAATATGAGTGCACTAGATATTGAAGTCCTTGATCCAACAAAAAAAAATTGAATTTCGATATATACGAAAAAAGTTACGTGTTATACAATCGCGCTATGACTGAATTGTAATTGGTTTGACTTGAAACTTGATTAAGGAAAAAATATTCAATAAAAAACTATCTAACCAAGTGGAAGCACTAGATATCGGAGTTACAAATCTAAATTCAAAAGAATTAGAATTTTATCCTTCATGGAAAAAATGTTAAGCATTATATGTGTGTCACTTTTTTAAAATGTTGTTTTATGAAAAAATCAAGTTTTCATGGGATGGAAAAGGAAGTACAATCTGATTCCAAAAAATTTAAAAAATATATTTTTAGAATCTACAAAGAAAATGTGACGAGACTCTAGTTTGCATCATCTTCAAATTCCTCACGGTTTAGCTGCTATATGCCCGAATGTGAAGATTTAGTTAAAAATAATAATTTTGGTGTCCAGTTTGGCCAAAAATTATAAACTACTATTGTGGGATCACCCATACATATATATATACATGTATATACATATATATACATATACATATACATATATGTATATATATACATATATACATATATACATATATATACATATATACATATATCCATACATATGTATATATATATATATGCATACACATATATATACATGCATACATACTTGTAACATATATATATATATATATATATATATATATATATATATAATAGTTACGCACATAAATATCAACTCTTTTTTATTACGCACAAACATATTAACTCAATGCTTGTGCAATGATGTAGGAGCATCCTGGGTTGTGTGAGCAATCTTGCATCAACAAAAAGAGTGCATTTTAATTTTTATATTTTCCTAAGGTTTGGTGGATGATTTACTTAATATGGTAATTTGAAAGGTAAGAATAAAATAAATACTAAATTATTACCCTTTTATTCTTTTATTGCAAATTGTGGGAGTGGAGATAATTTAGGAGGGAAATTTGAGAAATTGTCAATTTTAAAAATTTGCAAAATTAGGCTTGGGTCTGAGATTTGGAGGGAGTTATAAGTTTGAATGATGCATTTATAAATTTAATTAATTAATTCATAAAACTTTGGGCGCCCAAGGTGAGTTGGTAGGAGTTACATTGGAAACTGCCTAAAATCTTGGAATTGACACCCATTTTTGAAATTTTGGTGGGAGTGGATTTTTGAAAGCCTTTTCTATATTATGAAAATTTTTTGGCATTGATTTTTTGAGGTTTCTTGCCAACTTGGTCATGGATTTTTGCTAGAAAAGATTTGGGATCCTGTTTTTGAAGATTACAAACAATTTGGGGTGTGTTTTGGTAGCCATTCTTGGCCAGAATGAGAAGGTTGTTGCAGTCATAGAAATTTTCATGGGAGGGTTGTGGATATTGTTATTGAAGGTTTATTGCAGGTTTTAGGATGTTTTTTCAGCAGCAAACATGTTGGTGAATCATAGTTTATTGCAAAAAAGGTTTCCATTAAAAGTTCCAAGTTGCAGGTGCTAGAATTTGCTAAAAGAAGTTGGATTGAAGGTTCGCCCATTTTTGTGGTTGATATTTGATGTTATAATTCATATTTATATCATTTTTCAAATTTATTTCATCAGGCCACATGGCTGAAAACCAATTTAATTTTAGATTTTATTTGTTATTATACAATTTTTGGAGGGTTTGAATGACAAACATGAGATCTTATTTGGAGATTTTTGGTGTTAATTTAAACAATTTTTGAGTCAAATTTTTAGATTATTGGTATTTTTGATTGAGGTTTGAACCACCTTCATGATTGGTATTAGAGAAATAGTTCTTGAGTGTGCGGGTAAAGCACCGAATGTGAGGCAGTTTGCACCAAGACTTGTGGTGTGTGTGATTTGTATATAGACAGATCATTGTACGTGAGGTAGTCTATACCAGAGAGGATGGGACAAATCATGAGGAGGTGCATAAGAATTTTGTTTTGGGAACATTATTGGGAAGAAGTGGAAATTAGGAAGTACCATAAGAATTTTAAAATATCAAGGCTAAAATAGATGTATTGAAAAAGATGGTTGAAGACATGAGAGTATGGGATGAGAGATATGAGAAGAAGAATGTTCTTAATAAAGAAGACAGTGAAGAGAAGATTAGAAAGAAATAATGTTGCAACCTTTTGGTAGGGGTTGAATGCAAAGAAGAATATGTGGGGGCAGCCCACACAAATGGAGAAGATAAAGAGGTACAAATTTTAGCGATAGTATGTAAATGGAGTGCATTATGTGAAGTGGATGAAGAAAGTTCTGTACAGTCAAAAATTGTGAACATGGATGGTCCTAAGTTTGATGAGAAAGTTAGAGAGGAAGATGAAGATGATTTATTGTTTAAAGAAGAGATGCAAAGAATCAACAAGTTGTTGGAAGGAGAATTAATGGGAAAACAGGAAGAGGAGTTTGCAAAACTTGTCATTGAAGATGAGAAGATGGATATTGCAGTGAAGAATGAGGGAAAAGATGTTGGGGCAGCGAACAAGAATGAGGTAAATTTTTATTTTGAATTTAGTTTTAATGATTCTATACCTTCTTTGGTGAGGGTAGAAGAGGATTTCAAGCAATAAGAGAGTATGAAGATGGAAATTTCTAATTTCCATAGAGTAGTAATTGCATATTTGTATAAGGATATAGTGGATTTTGATTATTATTTGGATAATACATATTTGGATGTAGAATTTGTAGAGGATGTTATAGGTGAAAATTGTTGGAGGTGGTCAGTTTATGGCAGGTTGAAACCCATGAAAGGAGAGAGAAGAATATATGGTATTAGGAGGAGGATGGTACATGATGGATACAAGTCCATGAGAGGAGAGACAAATGGAGTCAAAGTAGTGAGAAAAGGAGGTTTTTTGTTCCAACTAAGTGTTGGAAGAAGAGAAAGAGAAAATTTCAAAAGAATATGGAAGAATGGTGAATCCAAAGGAAACATATGGTCTTCAAATATTCATGATTTTTCAACTCAAGAAACATTTCACTTACCCTGGGTGTCTGATGCATCAGCATCCTAGGTTGTGAGAGCAATATTGCATCAACCAAAAGAATGCATTTTAATTTTTATATTTTCCTAAGGTTTTGTGGGTGATTTATTAATATGGTAATTTGAAAGGTAAGAATAAAATAAATATTAAATTTTACCCTTTTATTATTTTATTGCAAGTTCTAGGAGTGGAGATAATTTAGGAGGGAACTTTGAGAAATTGTCAGTTTTAAAAATTTGCAAAAATTGGCTTGGGTATGAGATTTGAAGGGAGTTATAAGTTAGAATGATGCATTTATAAATTTAATTAATCCATTCATGAAAATGTGGGTAACCAAGGAGTTGGCAGGAGTTACATTAGAAACTGCCTAAAATGTTGGAATTGACTCCCATTTTGGAAATTTTGATGGGGGTGGATTTATGAAAGAATTTTCTGTATTATGGAGATCTTTTGGAATTTATTTTTGGAGGTTTATTCCCAACTTAGTTGTGGCTTTTTGTTGGAGAAGCTTTTGGAGACTATTTTTGAAGATTACATGCAATTTGGGGTGTGTTTTAGTAGCCATTCTTGGCTAGAATGGGAAGGTTGTTGTTGCAGCCATAGTTATTTTCTTGGGAGAGTTGTGGATATTGTTATTGAAGGTTTATTGCAGGTTTTAGGATATTTTTTCAGTAGCAAAAAATTGGGTGAATCATGGTTTATTGCAGCAAAGGTTTCCATTGAAGGTTCTAGGTTGTAGGTGCTAGAATTTGCTAAAAGAAGTTGGATTGAAGGATCGACCATTTTTGTGGTTGATATTTGATGTTATAATTTAGTTTTATATCAATTTTAATATGTATTTAATTAGACCACATGGCTGAAAACCATTGTAATTTCATATTTTCTTTGTTATTATACAATTTTTGGAGGGTTTGAATGACAAATATGAGATCTTATTTGCAGATTTTTGGTGTTAATTTAAACAATTTATGAGTCATATTTTTACATTATTGATATTTTTGATTGAGGTTTGAACCCCCTTCATGAGTGGTATTAGAGAAGGAGTTCTTGAGTGTGCAGGCAGAGTGTCGAATGTGAGGCAGTTTGCACCAAGACTTATGGTGTGTGTGATTTGTGTGTAGATAGATTGTCAGACGTGAGGCAATCTATACCAAAGAGGATGGGATGGGTCATGAGGAGGCCCACAAGAATTTTTTTTGGGGAACATTATTGGGAAGAAGTGGAAAATAGGAAGTACCATGAATAATTTAAAAAGCTCAAGGCTGAAGTAGATTTATTGAAAAATATGGTTGAGGACATGAGAGCATGGGACGAGAGATACGAGAAGAAGGATGTTTTTATAAAAGAAGACTATGAATAGAAGATTAGAAAGAAATAATGTTGCAGCCCTTTGGTAGAGGTTGAATGTAAGGAAGAATATCTGGGGGCAACCCACACAAATGGAGAAGATAAAGAGTTACACGTTTTAGCAATAGCATGCGAATGGAGTGCATTATGTGAAGTGGATGAAGAAGGTTTACAGTAAAAAATTGTGAACATGGATGGTCCTAAGTTTGATGAGAAAGTTGGAGAGGAAGATGAAGATGATTTCTTGTTTAAAGAAGAGATGCAAGGAATCAACAAGTTGTTTGAAGGAGAATTAATGGGAAAACAAGAAGAGGAGTTTGCAAAACTTGTCATTGGAGATGAGAAGATGGATGTTGCAATGAAGAATGAGGGAAAATATGTTGGGGCAGCGAACAAGAATGAGGTAAATTTTCATTTTAAATTTAGTTTTAATGATTCTATACCTTCTTTGATGAGTGTAGAAGAGGATTTCAAGCAAGAAGAGAGCATAGAGATGAAAATTTCTAATTTCCATGGAGTAGTAATTTTAAATTTGTATAAGGATATAGTGGATTTTGATTGTTATTTGGATAATACATATTTGGATGTAGAATTTGTAGAGGATGTTGTAGGTGAAACTTGGTGGAGGTGGTCGGTTTATGGTGGGTTGAATCCCACAAAAGCAGAGAGGATAATATATGGTATTAGGAGGAGGATGGTACATGGTGGATACAAGTCCATGGGAGGAGAGACGAATGGAGTGCAAAGTAGTTAGAGAAGGAGGTTGCTTGTTCCAACTAAGTGTTGGAAGAAGAGAAAGAAGAAATTTCAGAAGAATAAGGAAGAACAGTGGATCCAAAAAAAACATATGGTATTCAAATTTTCATGACTTTTCAACTCATGAAACATTTCACTTACCCCAGGTGTCTGATGCAGGAGCATCTGAGGTTGTGAGAGCAATCTTGTATCAACCAAAATAATGCATTTTAATTTTTATATTTTCCTAAGGTTTGGTGTGTGATTTATTTAATATGGTAATTTGAAAGGTAAGAATAAAATAAATATTAAATTATTACCCTTTTATTATTTTATTGTAAATTCTAAGAGTGGAGATAATTTAGGAGGGAACTTTGAAAAATTGTCTATTTTAAATTTTTTCAAAAATAGGCTTGGGTGTGAGATTTGGAGGGAATTATAAGTTTGAATGATGCAATTATAAATTTAATTAATTCGTTAATGAAAATGTGTCCACCCAAGGTGAGTTGGCAAGAGTTACATTGGAAAATGCCTAAAATCTTGGAATTGACTCCCATTTTAGAAAGTTTGGTAGGAGTGGATTTATGAAACCATTTTCTATATTATGGAAAGTTTTTGGCATTGATTTTTGGAGGATTCTTCCCAACTTGGTCATGGATTTTTGCTAGAAAAGCTTTGGGAGCCTATTTTTGAAGATTATAGGCAATTCGAGGTGTGTTTTGGTAGCCATTCTTGGCTAGAATAAGAAGGTTTTTGTTGAAGCCATAGTTATTTTCTTGGGAGTTTGTGGAAATTTTTATTGAAGGTTTATTGTAGTTTTTAGGATGTTTTTGCAGCAGAAAACAATTTGGTGAGTCATGGTTTATTGCAGCAAAGGTTTCCATTAAAGGTTCCATGTTGTAGGTGCTAGAATTTGCTAAAAGAAGTTGGATTGAAGACTCAACCTTTTTTGTGGTTGATATTTGATGGTATAATTCAGTTTAATATCAATTCTAAAATGTATTTCATCATACCACATGGATGAAAACCATTGTAATTTCAGATTTTCTTTGTTAGTATACAATTTTTGGAGGGTTTGAATGACAAACATGAGATCTTATTTGCAATTTTTTGGTGTTAATTTAAACAATTTTTGAGTCAAGTTTTCAGATTATTGATATTTGTGAATGAGGTTTGAACCCCCTTCATTATGCATGGAGATTAATTTGAAAGAAACATTACATTTTTTGAGCATCGTTTTTGAAATATTTTGCAAATCTTGGTTCATTTCATAATAAATCTTGGAAAGTAGGTACCCATGTGAGCGTCATTTCTTAAAATCACAATAGATAGTTGCATACATGTATGTGGACATAGAAATAAGTTTTATAGATTTCTCTCAGTCTATCTCCATTTGAAAAATTTCCAGTGAAATCACCTAAAGAAAAGAATTGTTAAAGGAAGGACAAGCTCAGCTCCGTATGAGCATTTAATGAACATACATTAGATTTAAGTACACATTATAATGGATTTGTTTGATGATTTAATTTTATGTACTATTTGTAATTGAGGCATCTTAGGTACTTGTAAAGATAATGTTTCAACGCTTATTCCATTTTTAATATATTTGTTTGCATCACATTTTTTAAGTAAGTATTTATCTTTCGCTATTTCACTATATTATTGTTTAGAAATATTTCAATAGATTTTTTTGGAGAGTGTTTCTTTATGTTTCACAATTTTAATTTGTTAGTGGTCATTCATTAGATCTTATATTAAACATTCTTATGATCATCAATGATGCATTATTATGGATGTCTATTATCAATTGGGTGTATTTTGTTGTTTCATATGGCTCAAGTAATAAAATATATTATGTTATCCTCATGTCTATAATTTTTATCTATCTTACAAAGAAACTTGATTTTAAATGTATGTAAGTAAAGAAAAGTTGTAGAAACACTTTGCTATTACTAATTCTAAGAAGAGAATGCAGACATATGGTTCAATTTCAAATTATAGTTCATTAAAGATGCACATTTAGCAAAACATAGACCACAACAAATTTAACACAACCACATAATGGACACCAAATTTAACATGGGAAAAAATTTTTGGGAGAAAAACCCACACACCAAGCAAAAACACTTTGTATTACAGTGAACAAAGTCCACATACAGAGCTACAGTTTGTTGCTTCCAGATGTTAATTCACACTCTTAGTATAGGAAGCATAAAAATTCTTGATCAATCTCATTCTCACTCACCAGACTCACAACTCAACTCTCTAGCTCACTATTACAATACATTACATGTTATAGCATTTTCCTTCCTGAGAGAATTCCAATCAACGTGCATCACCAAACCCATATGGGAAACATACCAATTCAGTTCCCATTCGTAACAGTAGGCCAACCATCACACAACAGTTACCATATCAGGCCATGTCAAAGAGAAAAACTCTAATCTCTCATTGATCTACTCGAGTCACACCAATATGTGCTTCTCATGATACACTGTCGAATAAGTCCATAAACATGTTGATGAGAGATTTCAACTTCTCCCACCGATACACAAATGTCTCATTGAAGTCCACTTTACTGTTCCAAGTCTTTTGGCTTATTGGATCATTGAAGAGACATTTCCCAAAGTCATGATGAATAGTCGAAGTCACATCGACAAGAACGTTCAAAAACTTCTATCGGCATGTCAAAGAGGCATTTCATAATTTCTTGGTGAAGCATCCAGGTCTCTCTGATATTCAAAGCCTCATCGGGGTGTCAAGGATACATTGTCTAGTGTCTCAACAAAAGTGCAACCTCCTACTGACAAGATACTCCATCAGAGTTTTGGAATGTCGAAGAGACATCTTAGAAACTCCCACTAAAGTGAGCTACTCTTACCAACAATGTAAACATGATGCCACAACAAGGGATATTAGTCTGTCAAGGAGCCAATGGGTGAAGTCTCGCCAACCACGCAATGTATCACCGATGAAGAGCTAGGTGAGACATGAAAGCTTATTGGGCCATTGAAGAGACTATGAACAAAGTCCCTTCAATGGTATACTATCTTGCCAACAAAGAGAGAGAATAACACAATGCTTCCAATGTCAAGCAAGAAAGTTGAGACAAAGTTTCCAACATGCTCCCACTTGACAAAGACTTATTGGCTTCTCTAATACTTCACATTAATGAATATCATAGGCCTCAAGGCCCATGAAACTGGCACACCACCTAAACTTGTCTTTTCTCACTGGTTTTGTTAACACATCCACAACATTTTCCAAAGTATCCACTTTTACAAGAATGACTTTCCATCCTCCACCATATCCCATACAAAATGATGTTGCACATCAATATGTTTCATCTTGGCATGGAAAGTTGGATTTTTTCCCCAAAAAATAGCACTCTGACTATCATAGTTGAAACATATATTTTTGGGCATGAGGTTTATAGGCTACTCTTGTGCTCTTAGGATCTTTCACCTAAAAGGAGAGAGATAAACCCCATCAAAAATATAGGTGGTTCATTCAAATTAAGGTATGTATGATGTGATTAAGGCTAAATGAGATGATATAAATGCAACTAAATAAACTAATTGATTGATTATGAATGCAAAACCTAAGAAATGTGCAATGTTTGAAAACACAATGTGATATGCAAGAATGAACTGAAATATGAATGAATGCAAAATAGGATTGAAAAAGGTTGAATCAGAGTGCACATGGGAATTTGATGAAGAATTTGGAGTATCCTTAATGTTGACAGAGATAATTGAAAATCACTAGTGGGACTCATTCGCCACTGATGGCGAATTAGTCCAGCTACTGGCAAAAAGTCCTAGAAACTGGGTTCTGAGTGTCGGGATCCAAAATCTAACTTTCCAGCCTTAAGGTGGGACTCATTTGCCACTAATGGTGAATCAATCCCCTCCCAAAATTCTATGAAATAAAGGACGAATTCTATACTTCCAGACTTGTACTTGTCTTCTAGTTGGGTTGACACAGTCAAATCTACAAAAAATGGACTATAGGTTGTCTCCAAGCTTGAAATAGCTTTGATTTGAATTGAAACACTTTTTTGACTTCTTGACAACCTTTCAACACCTAATTGCTTGAAAAATCTCCATATGCAAGTCTACAAACATACATGCAAAAGGGGGGAAATGGTTAAGGGATAGGTTATAGAGATTTGCCTTGGTCAAATCCCACTTTGGTAATCAAACCCTTAATGAAATGAAATTAAATGAACAAGGAAAGATGAATAAACAACATGAAAAATTTCCTAAACTCACCACAACCTTGTTGAAGAAATCTGAAGATATGCCAATGGCTACTCCAAGATACTTGATTGATGCTTGATTGAATGATGCAAAGTGCTTGAATGGATGATCAAATGATTGGATGAATTAGTGAATGAATGGGGGTTAAAATGGATGTAAAAACACTTATTTATACACTCTTGTACCTTAGTAACCCAGTGATACCTCATCACAGACCGACAAAAGGTAGTTTTGAATAAAAACCTGAAAGAAAATTTGAAATATTTTGAATTTGGAGCTAAGAGGGACTCATTCGCCACCCATGGCGAATGGGTCTCACCTTGGACTTGAAAGTGGGTGTCAGGAATGAAGTCACATTTAATGTTATTTGTTAGGTTTACATTAAAAAATACACTTAATTAAGCCTTATAAGGGCATAAAGAGGTCAAATAAAGCATAAGAAAGGTGTAAATAGTGAAATTAAGCCTAGAAAAGGGTGAAATATTGTTACAAGACTTTACAACACTTCAAAATAGGACTTGATAAGTGATTAAAAGGTGATATTTAGGTGAATTTTAATGAATAGAACCTAGAAGAGTGTAGAAATATTTTACAAAACTTAACAACACCTTCACAAGACACCTTAATTTGAATTTTTCGGACTTAATGTGAATGTCTAAGTCACATTACAACATTAAATCAAAGCAAAACAGGTTAAGCATTATGAGAAAAATACCTAAAAGACCACGAAAATGTCAATGAGCCATTTTTTTATGGTACATTTAGCCCCCACTTTAGTGAGAGGATGAGTTTGCTTCAAACTCACACCAAAGTAGCCATGCATATCGAGAAGGAACCAAATGTACTTATGCTAGCAAGATGGAATAACAATGATCAAGAGGGATGATCAAGCCCCCAAGATGAAGATACCATGGAAAACTAAACAGAAGAACAAAGGAACCCACATGTGAAAGAGAAAGAGAGAATCAGATTAAGCTTCGATCATTTGTTCAACTAGTTGTGGATCAGATATAGGTTGTTTATGAGAAAAAGAGAATGTATACTCACTTTGGGGTGATAGAACTCATGGCATTCCACTTGGTGAGAAGGCCCAAAAGGTGAGAAACATACACTAGTTGGTATGCACTCACAAACACATAGGTGGCTACAGGGAAAGTTGTGTTGTTGAATGGGCTTCCCACTTAACCATATCAAATTTATAATTCTTGATAACTTTAACAAGGCACCACAAAGGAAAATGTCAGTTTGTGCTTCATGAGACAAGAAAATATTTGTATGCTTAGAACTCATGAACAAAGAGGAAGATACTGCATGCATGCAAGTTGTGTTATGCAAGGAGGAAAAGATGCAAAAATGTAAAATGAAAAAATGTAAAATGTAAAAATGTAAAAATGTAAAAGGTAAAAGAAAGTTCAAAGGAGTCTTGTTAAGTTCATGCAAGGTCTATCACTTAGGGAACATTATGTCTAATCTCTCTAAGAGAGGACCGATCAAAGAATAAAATATTCACAACTTAGGGGATGCAGTGCATCACATCAGGCCACCAAGAGGAATGTAATATGCTAAGAGAGATCACACTTATGAAGGACATAAAATCCAATGTCATCCACAAAGTGACAAACACATCATATGAAGTGACAAGGCTGCAATAAGAACCAAGAATGCAAATGAATTATGCTAATGTATGATCCCCACTTTAAAGGAATCGCTACACATTGTTCTGTGAGCAATTACTTTAAAGTAGCGAAGGAAAAATGAAAAAATAGAACAAGACATGAGAGCCAACTTGGAAAGCCCTATGCCAAGTCATATGTTTTTGAGTAAGGTTGTGTCATGTAAATGAAAAAGAGAACAAAAGAAAGGGAGTTTCCCCCTAGAAAGAAACACACCAAAAACATAAGGGATCTATGGATTCGGGGTCAGTATGTTCATTGATGCAATGTTTTTATGAAAGAGTTCTAATTGTCATCATTCCCCAAAGCACATAGAACTAGAAGAATGACACAAAGAGATAAAATAAAAGAAAAACAAAGTCCATTTTGGGTCAACATGGAAGAGACATTGTCGTCTCACCACCTTGCATCATCCCCAAAAGGAAAACACAAGCAAAAAGAAAACACAAAGGCAAATGAAAAGAAAAAGCTTTTGGGTCAACATGAAGGAGACATTTTGGTCTCAATGCCTTGTGTCATTCCCAAAAGGAAAAACAAAAGAAAAGACAAAGATAAAAATGTACGACATATAGAAGAATAGAGGTACAAATAGAGGAAGTGCACAAAGAGGGAACAAACATCAAACACACATCACGGGGGAACATGATATACACATAAAAGTGCAAAAGAAAGAGTAAAGAAAAGAGGAATGCAAAAGGCAAGCAAGGTGAATTCAAGTCACCCATCTAACAAGTCATCCCCCTCCCAATCATGTTCAATGTATTGTGAAGGTAGTTGACTATCCAAAAGAGGAATTTCAAGTGCCGAACCAAGAGACGTAACAGGTTCTTCACTTGGTATAGAAGATTTAGCATTTAAGCTCATGGTAGATGAAAATAAAGATTTTAGATCATTATGCACTTCTTCATCTATTTTTGTGATTTCTTGATCATCATCATCAAGATTGATTATGACGGGAGGACGAAGGGTTATTTCTAATGAAGGATGTATCAAAAGTTGTGGCCATTGGGTCAGATCATTATGTTGTGAGGGTTGTACTATATTATCTTGTGGCGGGGCAAGAAGAGGAGGGTGATCATCTATTTCTTATTTCAAAGGCAAAGGTTGATTTTCCTTGTTTTCTTCCATTCATGACTGATGAGCAAGGAGACGATGACGACGCCTATGTTCCCTAGCACCGTGGTTTCGTTTAATTTTATTTTGAAGTTGTTGAGGTGTAAGAGCGGGTTGATCCACGATAGGTTCCTTTATTTTCGGAGGGCGAAGAATGGAATAAAATGAAGAAGATGGGTCAATCACTTTCTCTCTAGCTTTATATACTTGTTTAATGTGGGGAGGCATGACGGGATTGGTTTCAGTTTCTCTTGGTCATTTAAAGGAGGCAGGGGAAGTGTCTATGGTTGGTTGTTCATGGCGTGGTGTTGTTTATCCAGTGTCGCACTTAGGTTGAAGCATGGTTTCATCAAGGATAGGAGTAATGGAAGTGGATGGGGACATGTTACAAAGAGACAATTCAGCTATTCATTTGGCTTTGAACTTTTGATAGGTTATGAAAAAGAAGTCATTTCGAGGGGTGATGGGTTCCATAGGTTTGATCCAAAAGGATTCTAAGGAAAAATTACCTTTAGAGGAAAATGGATTAAAGCCACTATGGTGTATGGTAAATATTTCATTACCATGCAGAAACTTCGAACATTTTTGAACAACTGAAGGGACCAATTTCATCGAGTGAAGCCAAGGATGACCTAGCCACAGATGAAATTAATCCAATTGTGGAATGATATAAAATGTTACATCCAGAGTTTTGGGTCCTATTTGTAATGGGAGTACGATCGATCCAATCGTAGGGAACACAAAAATAGTATGTTTTTTAATCCATGCAGTTGGCTTATCATAACCATCTTGATAGAGATCATATAATACTAAAAACTCTTTCGTGATCAAATTCTTGCCATAGGCGGGATCTATTAATATCCCATTGGTGGGCTTATCATAGATTAGACCAACTATGTAAAGAGGACCATCAAGAAGATTTTAAAGTATATAATTAGGAGAAAAGGTAATATCAAGAGATGTGTTGGTCAGGCCCTTATGAGGGATAATGTCTATCGTACCCACAATTTCATCCATAGGATGAACTTGGGTAACATTTGGAGTTATATCAGGTTGTTCATTATTTGTATTAATTTTCATCACATGAGTGTTTGAAGGTTCACTAGCCTTGACAAATCAAACAATGTGATTAGGCATAGGGTCGGTAAAGATTTGTAAATTATAATTAGCAGGTGCAATGGACTTATTTCCTTGATCATTGACACCCGCAATGGACAAATGACCTAAATAAATGAGGTCTTGAACTAAGTGTTTGATATGCTTGCATTGTTCGATGTCATGTCCATTTTGGCAATGAAAATGAAAATAAGCATTTGGTTTAAAGGTGGGTGGTAAAGGCTTGGTGGTATCAAGTGGTTTAATGGTAGGAAAAGTGATCATTTTTTGTTGGAGCAATTGATTCATCGTGTTATGGAGAGTATCGGGTAAAGGGGTATATTGTCTCTTTAGGTCCCCATAGGTATAAGGCACCACTGCTTTAACAACTGCCACTTGATTAGGTATGGGTTGAGGTTGTTGTTGAGGAGGCAAATTGAACTCTAAAAATCCTCTGTTTGGTTTTCTAAAGTTTTGTGCATTGTTTTGGTTTTTTTGCTTAGACTTCTCAGCTCAGTTAGAAGTGGACTTTGAATTACGACTAGAAACTGAGTTGTGATAATCACAAAGGGTCATGCATAAATGCATGAACGAAGGAAATTTCATCATAGTTAACTTATCCTGAAGGTGAGTGTGCAATTTTTTGATAAACATCTTCTGTAGATGTGAATTAGGAATCTTAACATCAATTTGAGCATACAATGATTGATATCGTGAAATGGAATTAGTGGATTTTTCATCTATGTTTTGTTTACATCGCATTAGATCAACCATTTTCTTTTTAGGGGTCATATGAACTTGGAAGTGACTTATAAATTCATCCACAAGTTCATTAAATGATCAGATGGAATAATTGGGTGAATTTGAAAACCACTCTAATGTAGTGTCCTTTAAGGTCCTAGGAAATTTTTTGGCTAACAACTTATTGTCAAGGACAAAATAATTGCACCAAGTTGTATAAGCATTGACATGATTAGTAGGGTATCCTTTACCTCCATACTTCTCAAACCTAGGCATTTCAATCCCTTGTGGCATCGAGGTCCTTAAGATCTCTAGAGATAAGGGGCTACTACGAACATGATATATGGGTGGAGCATTTTGAATTTGGCTAATGGTGGAAATTTGTTGTTGCATGGATGAAACAGTGTTAAAGAGTTGTGTAATGATGGGATCTATGTAAGTTGTATGAGGTGGAAGGGATAATGGTGATGGAGTCTATGTAATGTTAGGAGAAGTGAAAGTAACACTAATTGGGGTGAAGGTGGTAGAGGGAACATGCGATGCCACGAAAGAACTAGGAATGCTAGTAGGAAGAACAAAAGGAGTCACATGACTAACCTATTTCATAGTTGTAGTAACTTGAGGAGTGGTATAAGTTGGTATGGATGCTATGGTGGAAGGAGGAGGAAGGTGAGGTCCTCCTTGGCTTACTACAATGTTTGTTGATTGTGATGTAGAAGGCACATGTTTATTGCATATCTCAGTAATTCTTTTCATATCTTGCAATCCATCATCACTTTCAATCAAATGATGAAGGTTTTCTATGGATGGCATGGAAGTGGTGGAAATGTTTTCAAGGGATAAGTCTTGTTGTAAGTTTGAAAAATATTCATGAATATAATGACTTTTTCTTACAATGGAATGGAATTTTTTTGTGTGTCAACATGCATTGGATGGAAAGGTGAAGGCATAGTAGTGGTATTATCCATGCCTAATGCACCATTTTCCATACTAGGAGTAGGAGCTCTTGAGATCCCAAGGTCCACAACGAAAGTGCTATCGTAGGAAGCCATGAGTCTAGAACTTAGTCTCACTAAAGTATTATCAATGGGGCACCAAACACTCATACAAGTACCACAAAGGACAGGGTGAATGAAAATGCAATGCAATCTAGGAGTGCAAAATGTAAATAACAGAAATTCTACAAATTGAAACAAAGAACATAAATGTAGTAAATTCCCAAAAAATGCCTGAAAGTGCTATCTAAAATGTGCAGGTGGACTGATTTACCCAGGGTGGTGAGTGAGTTCAATTATGAATTTTTTTTGTGTTTTTCAAAAAAATTAAAGCAATTCTAGTGTTTTCCATATGCCAATTAAGGATGCAAATGCAAATTTTTAGTTTTTTAATGTTTGGGTATGCAAAAATGAAATCTAAATGATTTTTTCACTAATGCAAGATGAGAAACCCTAGGATGCAAAAACAAAACAAGACCTGATTGAATGTTGATGCAAATGAAACCTAGGATGCAAGATGAAAATGAAATTAGAAAGATAAGGTGCTACATATGTAGGTTCACCAAAATGAACCATATATTTTTGGGCATGAGGTTTATAGGCTACTCTTGTGCTCTTAGAATCTTTCACCTAAAATGAGAGAGATAAACCCCATCAAAAATTTAGGCAGTTCATTCAAATTAAGGTATGTATGATGTGATTAAGGCTAAGTGAGATGATATAAATGCAACTACATGAACTAATTAATTGATTATGAATGCAAAACCTAAGAAATATGCAATGTTTGAAAATATAATGTGATATACAAGCATGAACTAAAATATGAATGAATGCAAAATAGAATTGAAAAAGGCTAAATTAGAGTGCACTTGGGAATTTGATGAAGAATTTGGAGTGTCCTAAATGCTAAAGAAGATCACAAAAAATCACTAGTGGGACTCATTCGCCACTGATGGAGAATCAGTCCAGTTAATGGCAAAAAACCTGGAAACTAGTTTCTAAGTGTCAGGATCTAGAATTTGACAAAATCTAACTTTTTGGCCTTAAGGTGGGACCCATTCACCACTAATGGAGAACCAGTCCTCTCCCAAAATTTTGTGAAATCAAGGACCAATTTTTACTTCTAGACCTATACTTGTCTTCTAGTCGGGTTGATGGAGTCAAATCTACAAAAAACGGACTGTAGGTTGTCTCCAAGCTTGAAATAGGTTTGATCTGACTTGAAACACTTTGTTGACTTCTTGATCACCTTTCAACACCTAATTTCTTAACAAATATGCATACACAAGTTTGCAAACACACATGCAAAAGGGGGAAAATGGTTAAGGGTTAGGTTATAGGGATTTTCCTTGGTCAAATCCCACTTTGGTAATCAAACCCTTAATGAAGAAATGGAATGAAATGAACAAGGAAAGATGAATAAACAACATGCAAAATGTCCTAAACTCACCACAACCTTGTTGAAGAAATCTAAAGATATTTCAATGGTTGCTCCAAGATACTTGATTGATCCTTGATTGAATGATGCAAAGTGTTTGAATGGATGATCGAATGCTTGGATGAATTAGTGAATGAATGGGGGTTAAAATGGATGTAAAAACACTTATTTATACACTCTTGTGCCTCAGTAACCCAATGATACCTCATCACAAGCTGACATAAGGTAGTTTTGAATAAAAAACTAAAAGAAAATTTAAAATATTTTGAATTTGGAGCCAAGAGGGACTCATTCGCCACCCATGGAAAATGGTGCCCACCTTGGACTTGAAAGTGGGTGTGAGGAATTAAGTCACATTTAATGTTATTTGTTGGGTTTACATTAAAAAATACACTTAATTAAGCCTTATAGGGCATAAAGGGATCAAATAAAGCATAAGAAAGGTGTAAATAGTGAAAACAAGCTTAGAAAAGCACTAAATCTTGTTACAAGACTTTACAACACTTCAAAAGAGGACTTGATAAGTGATGAAAAGGTGATATTTAGGTGAATTGTAATGAATAAAGTCTAGAAAAGTGTAGATATTTTTTACAACACTTCACAACACCTTCAAAAGACACCTTAATTTGAATTTTTAGGACTTAATGTGAATGTCTAAGTCACATTACAACATTAAATCAAAGCAAAAAAGGTCAAGCATCATGAGAGAAAGACCTAAAAGACCATGAAAATGTCAATGAGCCATTTTCCTATGGTACAATAGCAAATAGTATAAATTCCTAAATTGAACCCAATATCATAACACAAACATCTAAGCCAAATGGATTCTTTGTAGGTGTGTGTTGCTGCCATGTACTTTGCTTCCATAGTAGATAAATCAACTACAACCTGTCGCTTGCTCATCCAACTAACTACAACACAAAATAACATGAAGATGTATCCACTAGTGGATCTCCTACTGTCAATGTCCCCTACCCTATTAGAATCCACATAACTTTGAATTTTGATGGATCTCTATGACCCAACCGAGTTACCATGATAGCAAAAAGCATACTAAGAGGTACCTTTTAAGTATCTAGAGACTCTTTTCACAACATCCTAGTGAGGTTTACGTAGATTTTCCATTGAACAATTATGAACTCCCACTACTTGGGAAATTTTTGTCCATGTACATACCATTGCATACATTAAACTACCAACTGCATTTGCATAAGGTACTATGTTCATGTCCTCCATCTCAGTAGGATATTTTGGACAATCCTCAATAGATAGCTTCATTCCCTGCAACACTAGAACAACTAGCTTCTTACAATCAATCATACCAAATCTCTCTAGAATAGTATTGATATACTTACTTTGGCTGAGCCAAAGCTTTCTACTTCCTCTATTCCTTTTTATTTCCATCCCCAGAATATACCTTGTTGCACCTAGGTAGATCTTTCATTTCAAACTTTGTTGACAATTGAGATTTTAGATTAGAAATCATAGTCTTACTATTTCCTATGAACATGTCATCAACATATAAGACAATAATAAAAAATAAATCATTTTTTATTTTTAAAGTACACACAATTATCAAATTTCCATCTTACAAATCCCAATGACAACACAAATGTGTCAAATTTTTGGTACCACATTCTAGGTGATTGTTTTAGACCATACAAAGATTTCTTTAACTTGTAAACTATACTTTCTTTACCTTTTTCCAAAAAGTGCTCAAGTTGGGACATGTAAATTTCTTCTTCAAGATCTTCACAAAGAAATGTTGTCTTCACATCCATCTGTTCAATCTTTAAGTCATACATTGTTGCAAGTGACAAAAGAAATCTAATAGATGTCAGCTTAGCTACAACAAAAAATATTTCACCATAATCAATTCCCTCTACCTAAGAATAGCCATTTGCAATCAATCTAGCTTTATACTTTTCAACACTACCATCCAGACCAGTTTTCTTCTTGAATACCCATTTACAACCAATAGGCTTTCTACCTTCAAGCAAGGGCACCAGACTCCAAGTTTCATTCTTTTTTAATGATGTCATTTCGTCATTCATGGCTTCTAATCAGGAATCTGAATCAGACATTTCAATTGCCTCTTTCACATTCCTAGGCTCATCAGGGCTTGTAATCAAAGCATAGGCACAATTTACATCCAACATGGAAAAACCATACCTTTTAGGTTGCCACATTTCATGTGTACACCTTCTCAAAGGTTGAGGTTGAGGTTGTGATTCTCCTTCTTCATAACTCTCAGAGCTACTAGAACTCTCCTCATTTATAGGTACACTTTGTAGTTCCTCTTTATCTAGAGTTCGAGGAATTTCAACTACTTTATCTTTCTTTTATTCTTTCATCTCTAACTGTAGATCCACTGAAGAAGGTTTCAACTCACAAAAAATTACACTTATGTTGTATACAACCTTTTCAATCACAAGACTCCAAAGCTTGTATCCTTTCACACCAATGACATAGCTAATGAAGATACATTTGTCATCCTTGTACTCCAACTTAGATCTTTTGTCATCTGACACATAAACATATGCTTCACATCCAAATAATCTTACATGTCTTAAAGAGGGCTTCTTACTAGACCAAGCTTCCATATGCATTTTGTCAGCAAGTGCCAAAGAAGGAGATTGATTTATTAAATAACATGATGTAGCCATAGCCTCAGCCTAGAAATTTTTCTCTAGACAAGCATTGCTCAACATATTTCTCACCCTTTCCATCAACATCCTGTTCAACCTTTTGGAAACTCCATTTTTCTATGGAGTGTAAGGTGTTGTTTTATACCTTTTTATTCCATGGTCTTTGCAATACCTTTTGAAATTTGCAGAACAAAACTCACCACCATTATCTATCCTTAAACATTTAATTTTTCTTCTAGTTTAATTTTCAACCAAGGTTTTAAACTCTTTAAACTGACTGAACACTTATGGTTTAATTTTTAGAAAATACACAAATTCCCTTCTTGAATAATCATCAATAAAAGAATCATAATATCTTGATTTTGATAATGAAGGAACATTTACTGGACCAAAAACATTAGAGTGAATATAATCTAGAACACTATAAGATCTATGAGGACTAGAATAAAATCTGCAATGAAGGAATCTGCATCGCTCTAAGAAGAATCATTATCCATAGAATTTTTTTTTCTTCTTCTTTTTCTCCTCTTTGCAATCCTTATGAACATGACTAGACTTCCCATAATTCTAGTATTCAACCTTGGACTTCTTACCAGGAGACTTTGATCTCCCTTCATACTTTGATTTACACTTATTTTCCTTCTTGCATTTTTCCTTCGATCTTCCTCGAACAACAAGAGCCTAATTTTCCATCTCAGAATATTTCCTTTGCGTCTCTTTTGATAGCAATAAAGAAACCACATCTTCCATTTTGAAAGTGGTTGTCGTACTCCCCATAGCCATCACTAAATGATCCCATGAGTCAAGAAAATAACATAACAAAAGCATACAATGATCCTCATCATCTATCTTGACACCTACATGTGTTAACTAAATAATGATCATATTGAACATATTCAAATGATCAGCCATAGATGCCCCTTCCTCCATTTTCAATGAGTACAACTTCTTCCTCAAGAATAAGTTATTCACAAAGGACCTACCCTGATAAATGTCACCAATTTTCTTCCACAAAGAAGATGCAAACTTCTCTTCATGAGCATTCATGAGAACATAATCTACTAGACATAGTCTTATCAACCCTTTGGGTTTTCTATTTGTGAGGTCCCAATCTTCTTGCTTCATGCTTGAAGGTTTAGTTCCAAACACAACAATCCAGAGATCTCTATCTACCAATAGGTCTTCCATTTTGATTTTCCACAACTCAAAATTACCACCATTGAACTTTTCAATTTCTATCTTCCCTAATGTGCTTTCCATCTTAATCTACAATCGAGATTACCAAATTCCTCTACAAGACTCCTACTTCAAAATTGGCACAAAAAACCCATCCAAACCACAAGGATAACACAATTGGATAGGCTCTGATACCACTTGTAAGGAAAGAAAAGGTGCAAAAACACTTTCCTAATGCTAATTCTAATAAGAGAATGTAGACATATGGTTCAATTTCAAATTACAGTTCATTAAAGATGCACATTTAGCAAAAAAACAAAACATAACATATTTAACACAACCACATAATGCACACTAGATTTAACGTGGGAAAACCCTTTTGGGAAAAATACCCAGACACCAAGAAAAAACACTTTGTATTATAGCAAACAAATTCCACATATAGAGTTACAATTTGTTGCTTCCAAATGTCAATTCACACTATTAGTACATGCAACATAACAATTCGTGATCAATCTCATTCTCACTCACCAGATTCACAACTCAACTCTCTAGCACTATTACAATACATTACACATTATATAGCATTTTCCTTCCTGAGAGAATTTCAATCAACCTGCATCACCAAACACATATGGGACACATACCAATTCAGTTCCCATTTATAATAGTATACCAACCGTCACACAATAGTTACCATATCGGGCCATGTAGAAGAAACAAACTCTGATCTCTCACTGATTTACTTGAATTACACTGATATGTGCTTCTCATGATACACTGTCGATCAAGTTCATCGCCATGTCGATGAGATATTTTACCTTCTCCCACCGATACACAAATGTCTCATTGATGTCCACTTTACCATTCCAAGTCTTCTGGCTTATTGGCTCGTTGAAGAGATAATTCCCAAAGTCATGATGAACAGTTGAAGTCACATTGACAAGAACATTAAAAAACTTTGATTGGCATGTCAAAAAGACATTTCAAAATGTCTCGATGAACCATTCAAGTCTCTCTGATATGAAGTCTCATCAGGGTGTCAAGGAGACATTGTCTAATGTCTCGGTGATGGTACAACCTCCTGCCGAAGTGAGCTACTCTCACCAACAATGTAAACACAATGCCACAGTAAGGGATATCAGTTTTTTGAGGAGATAATGGGTGAAGTCTTGCTCACCATGCAATGTCTCGTTGATGAAGAGCTAGGTGAGACATGAAAGCTTATTGGGCCATAGAAGAGACTATGAAAAAAGTCCCTTCAATGGAATATTGTCTTGCTGACAAAGAGATAGAAGAACACAATACTGATAACACGGTTTCTGACAATGTATAATAATGTGTCTACTACTTGTTAGCCACCAAACAACACTTCCATTAAGGGTTCCCTAGACACATCTACATCTTTTAGACTAATAATTCTTCAAGGAATATCTAGTAATTATGGTCCAAATGTAGTTTGCAACACATTTAAACATCTTATGTTGCTAGGAATACGTTATTATTCTTCACACAAACCTTTATTGACCCAAGAGGATAAACATAATTTACTAAAAATAGATCTCATCAAAAGGACATAATAATTTATTAAAGTAGGTCAAGTTCATGATGAAATTATCACTTGTTGACTATACCATTTAGGTAGAAGTTTTTCAAGACTTAACCTAGCGTAGAGATGAAGCTTCCTTAACATAAAATATTAAGTAGCTTGTATATTGTCAATAGGCACATTTGGATGATTCAAGGTATCCTATGACATGGCTTTCTTAATTATGATATTTTCAACAATTTTTATAAGTATTGAAAATTTCATTGAGTTTGATGAAAACATCCTATATAACAATCACTAGACAAACATTATTTGGTGAAAGCATTGATCCTATGACAATTATGTGAATACCTTTTCAAAAAAGTGGTAATTTTACCATAATTCAAACAAAACAAGGAATGTGTAGATCCCTTTCAATTCATTTTAGCTTCAAAACATTGGGAACTATATCTTGGTGCCATTAGAGTCATGAGAAGTCAATAATATTTTTTCAATATGACTAAAGGTCTAGCTCTCTATGTATGTTCACATTTTACTTAGTTCTAATGGTTTTAAAAATGTGAGATAAGAGCTTATAGACCAATGACTAAGTTGTGAGTAGTCAAGGATGAAAATGAGTTAACAACTTGGTTTTATAATATTTCCATTTTTACTATAATCTTAAAATTATCCATGTTAGTTAAATGAGGATAAAAAATTCATACACTTCCTGTAATTTTAGGGTTTCTATAAGGTAAGCTTCATGTATATAATCACTATTAAGAATTATACTTATAAAGTTATCTATATTTTCATGTTTCTTTGATATACAAATATTCCAATTGATTAATATATTATATATTTCATTAAAAATTTAATTAGGGGTATGTGCAGGATCATGATGGGCCAAAAAGTGGCAACATGAAAAGAGTAGCATTTTTCACTTGCTAAAAAATGTGAAAAATCCTGAGTTGACTTTTTTTTTGGGTTGGTGTCAGTACATTGCTCCATAGCAATGCCCAAGCCAAAGTTCTACAAATCAGATATCCGATTCAAAACGGATATCCAATTTGTATTGGATATCTAATTCGTGTTTAATATATAATTTAAAAAACATTTTAAAATGTAATATTTTGGTGCTCTAAATCGGATATCTGATCTAAATTGGATATCGGATATTCATTCTAAATCGGATATCCGATTTTTGTACACATAGACCCAAGAGTAATTAGGAGGTGGAGGGTGGATGAGAGAGAGAGAGAGAGAGAGAGTGAGTGAGAGACAAAGATAGAGGTAAAGGGAGAGACAAAGACAGAGAAAGACAGAGACAGAGAGAAGGGGAGAGATAGAATTAGGAGGGGGAAGGGAGAGAGAGGGAGAGAGAGATAGAGAGAGAGGGAAAGGGAGAGGGAAAATGAGAGAGAGAGAGAGATGGAATTAGGAGGGGGAAAGGAGAGGGGAAGAAGGGGAGAGGTAGAGAGAGAGAGAAGGGGAGAGGTAGAGAGAGATAGGGAAGAGAGAGAGAGAGAGAATTATGACGGGGGAGGGAGAGGGGAAGAGTGTTGAGGGTAGAGGATAGAAGGTTTAAGGGTTTATGGTTGAGGGTTTAGGGATGAGGGGGCAGGAGGGAGAGACTTGAGAGAGAGAGAGAGGTAGGGAGTGGGAGAGAGATCAAGGAAGGGAGGGTTAATGGTAGAGGGTAGAGGGTTTAA
>VDFB02021441.1:0-42094 GCA_007258455.2 Sequoia sempervirens | reverse complement strand
GAGAGGGATATGAAGAGGAGAGAGGGATAGATAAAGATGGAAGAGATAAATATATAGAGAGGGGGAGAGGGAGAGAATGAGAGAGGGAGAGATGAAAAGATAAGATAGAAATAGGAAATGATATATAAAGAGAGGTAAAGGGAAGGAGAGATGTAGGGGTGGAGAGATGTAGGGGTAGAGAGAGATAGAGAGATAGCAAGATAGAGATAGAGGGAGAGATGGAAAAAGAAATATGAATGGATAGAGATAGAGAGGCAAAGAGATATAGATATAGAGGTCTAGGAAGAGGGAGAGGGAGAGAGATGGATAGAGAGAGAGAGGGGAACATGTTTAGAGATAGAGGGGGAGAGAGGAAAATAGAGGTAGAGTGGAAGTTAGAGGGATAGATGAAGATGAAGATAAATAGAAAGAGAGATTAAGAGGGAGAGGGAGAGGGAGAGATAGAGAGAGGGATAGAGAGATCTAGAAATAAAATTAAATAGTTAATTAGTAAAAATTAAATCAATTTATTTTTTTACACATTTTGTATTAATAATTCTAAATATTAGAAGCCTTCAACTATCTTGTCTTAAATCCATTAATGGTTGTTGTGAAAAGTTTGGGATTGAGAAATGGTTTTTTTATCTAGGGAATAATCACATTAGAGAAGTTTCATATTTGTAATTGTCCAAGATTGAGAGTGTGACCCCTATATTTACCATGTTATCCACCTCTTTGTTGATAATTAACTTGGAAAGCATGACTAATATACTTATAATGAGACAAACTAATTATTTTGATAATTAGACTGAAATCTCCAACCCCCTTCAAGTGCAAGAGACATCCCCAATCTCAAAGTTTTAGCTTCAACATGGTTGTTGGGAGACAAACCCAAGCCAACTGCAAATTTGACACAAGGATTTCCATTTAGAAAAATAACCCCCCAACAATATTGGGGTTCCTCTTAGAAGCCCCACCAAGGAAAATATAGTAAGAATCATGGGACAATGGGGTTGGATTTGAAAATGACCTCATACGTAGCTTTTGTAACTGCCCAAAAAAGATAAATAGAATTGCACAAATAAATTAATGAATATAAATATAATATATATTTTAATACAATATTATTTTAATTGACCAAAAATCACTTTAGCAATAGAAATACAAATACATTAATGTCAAGTGCACAAAGTTTCATACTAATCTTATTTTACTTGTATCTCAAGTGCAACAATATGGTGGATGCTTGCAAAGTGTTGGACCACATGAAACAACAAGAGAATGTCTCATGGAATACAACTATCATAGTGTATATAAGACATGGGTTTGTAAGGCAATCACACTATTTTAACCAAACTATAGATGATAGAGGAATTTTGAGCCCCTACCTCTCTTATTATCAATCTTAGTGTGTGAGTGTCTCATGGAACATGATTATTACAATCACACTGACACACAAACCAATGATGATTGAATGCACTTTGCAGACATATATGATTAAGATGACTTCAATTATCTTGAATCATTGAAAATGCCTATTAATTATAGATGACGAATACCATAGATATAATAAAGTAATTAAAAGTCATCATAGAAATTTATTTATTAACAAATATTTATCACTAATAATACAAAATAATAAATTAATTACATGGTTGATCCATATTTCGTAGAAACTATCATGTTGAATTTAAGGTTGAAATATGATAATATTTGTTCTTTTCTATATGTCCTTGCTTTTTATTTAAAATGTAACTAATAATGTATTGAATAAATATTAAGATTTTTATGAAAAACTATTAGAAAAAGCTAAAGACTTGGACAACAAAATCATCTATACCCAATAGAGATTATCTTTTTCTTTAACCATTTCACACCACTATTTGTGAGAAATAAAACATTCTCAAATTGTTGACCTGTTTTGATAAATTAAATTCCCTAACAGGCGATGATGTTAATGAGCATGACAATCCCACTAACAATTGACTATATTTATACTCTTTGAGATGGTTTATGGAGTTCCAATTTATGCAAATAGGAGATTAGCCAAGATCCTCAAGGTTGTCCCCAATTTATGGATGAGAAAATAAGATTGGCTAAAATTCTATTGTCCTTATTAAAAGGGGTGTTCATTACCATGTATTCTTCATTGCCCAAATAAATTAAGGGGATAGTGTTACCTTATTTTCCTTAAGTCACTTGAACCATTAAACTTAGTGATTTTTTTTAAATCTAACAAATATAATTCATGAGTTCAACCCAATAAAAAAAATAAAATCTTACTTTACTGGTCGTGTTACACCCCAATTGTGTAATTACTATTTACTATTACTAAGTAGGGTAAATGTGAATGTAATTTGTATTTTGATGGTGAATAAATTGTGCTTGCACTTTGTTATCAATGCATTATGAATGAATGTTATTCCATTTAATGTTATGTGAAGAAATGCAAATATGTGAAATGGATGGTTATTGAATTGATATTCTAACTTTGGAGAAGTATTATGTGTAATGCATATTTTGATGAATAGCTGACTACCTTGGGCATATGTTAGTGGATGCAGGTATATGTTCAATTCCTCCAGGCGGAGGGGAAGTATCACTCAAAAGATCTTGGTCAGGTAACCAGAAACGTAACCTATCCGAGTTTTCACACACTCACAGTAGTATGGTTGAGTCAAGTTATTTATGTGTGAAGTTGATAAGTCATCCTTAGTATGATGTGTTTGCATTATTATGAGTCTTGTTACTATTGAGTGCATAATTGGGTGATGCTTATCTATTGAGCTTGTGAGTTCTTTCCTTATTGTTATGTTTGTATCGATGAGGACATACATGAAATATGTATATGTACACACATGCATGTCGATGATAGACCATACACATGAACACGTACATGAGTGTACATAGGTAGACACATCTATGCACACTTATGCACGGGTTGCTTACGCGCATGAAACTATCAAATAGATCTAATGACATGTATATGTATATGTATAGATATATCACATGTAGGAGCTTATCAATACAATAGTAATTGTGTGCGTCTTTGGTGTGTAATCGAAGGTGTATATATATATAATATACATATTCCATATGTATATATGTATCAATACACGTGTATGTTTGGAAAATGGATATGCCCATACAAATGTATTGATACATGTATACATACGTATACATGTACATAGAGGAATATATATGAATATATATATATATATACACACACACACAAGCAATATATTGTTATTACTATGTGTCGCTATCTTGCTTGTATTTATTTGTATATCGAATGTATATGTATTAATTGGCATGTGGTATATATGAATATATATTAACATATATATACATATATATATATACATACGTGTGTGTGTGTCGATATACATATATATATATGTATATGTAAATATATGTTATATATTTGAATATGACTTTATGCTATGAAGTCGATTACCATTAACAATGCTTAGTGGCCGACTTACTTACTAAATCATAGACCAAAAATATGATATATGTTGGTTGTATTTAAAGGCCGAATGATATACATGTTGTCCACGCATAATAAACGAGTAATCTACAAAACAACTCAGCTGTTAAGTTGATATGATGAATGAGACTTAGTTGACGCCATGTGTGGAGATATATTTGACTTAGTAAACTATTAAACGCCTTGTCATTGAGTAAATATCAACACACAGTGAAATGCATGCAAAGTTATGTTACAACAGGTCGATGAACTAGTCAACTGATTTATGAGGTGAATCGACTCATCAAAGACTAAGTCAACATAATGCTAAGTGTTGCACTTTTGATATTGACTGATTCAAGTTAAGTATTAAACCACACCAATTGTGGGAGGTTTCTGTTTGCTTTGGCACCACCTTATGAATCCTGTTTTCTATAGATAATCATTTTGAAGGAAATTCGAATATCACTTTTCTATCATGTACTGAATTGAAATGGTCATATGCTGCTGTCAACAAGTGAGGTCAACCTGTAGCTATATTTTGCTGAGTATACTCGTATTTGTGCGCCAACTTTTAGCTAAGTTGAGTGAGTTGATATGCATGAAGTTTGCTGTCAATTCTCATGCCTTTTTTGTAGGATGAGAAGTCTCTTTCTGCTGTATAAATAGAGGAGTTGAATCCTCATTCAGACTTATGAAGCTAGTATTTTATAGACAATTTTTCTCAGTATTTTATCCAAGATTTCATATATTTTGAGAGAGAGCTTGGAGCATTTGAGAGTATTAGTATATTGAGGGAGTATACTATGTAAACTTGAGAGATAGAGGATAATTGTGTATCATTAACATGAGATATGTGCTGTTATTTATTGCTTGGGAAAGATTTAGAATAATCGATTTGAGGCAAACATGCATGAGGATAATCTTCTTTATTGTCATGTGAGTTTGAAATATTTTCATGATTGCTTTAAATTGTTCATTATGAAGACATTTTTGGTATTTAGGGGAGTGCTGCATTGTTTTGAAAGTCTAAAGCTATTATACTATTTTGTAGGTGTGTTTGTAGATCATAAATAGGAGTATTTTTGTTTGTCATGGCATTGCTTCAACATGATTTAACAGCAGCTTAAGGACACTGGCATTAGGTTATGGATTTAACCAAGATAGTTAGTGTATCACTCTGTGATTGTTTATCCAATATGAGTGAGCCATACTGCCTTTGTTAAGTATTCAAGTTTGTAGGAATGGTGATAGACTATCTTTTGGGGCGATTACCATTGGAGAAACACCATGTGGATTATAGTGGCCTTAAGTCAAATTGAGCTGAGTAGTAAGGAAAGGAAGAATCCTTCACTGGAAGTATTATGAGAAACACTGGCCAAAGTGAAAGATTGCCTTCCTGCCCACACCCACAATCTATCGTGGATCTAGTTATTACATAGTCCAGATTGTGGTTTACAAGTTCTAGTCGTTGTGACACAATACCAGTTTAGTTGGTTGTCACACCGCTACCGCTCAATCTTTTCGTCAAGGGTAGGGGCTACTCATCAAATGGATAAAGTGTGAGGACCGTGACAGGAGTCCGTAGTTACGTAAAAGCGCTTGAGGATGCTTTCTCCTCTCAGCAGTGGATAAGACCAAAGATCTGAAAGAGGATCCGACCATCTATAACTATTTGTTTCAAAGCTCGGTTGAGCTATGTATGTAATTGTGTACATTCTTGGATTATTGTAACTTGTGAAATTATTGTATTGAAATAGAATCCTTATTGTATATTGTTATAGCATTTTGTTCATTTGTTCTCAATAAGATTTTTTTTTTATTGCAATGGCTTGTTACATAGTTTATTTACTCGCACAGTGAAAACTTAGGAAAGATTTACTTCAATGAACGGTCGGCATGTTGCAGATCAAATATTAAATGATGAAATTTCACTAAATAATTACTTCCACCATAGACAATAGCTCACCTCTCACAAGCCTATTGATGCACTTGTCCTGGAAGGAGGGATATCATATCCTTATTCGTTAGCATTATGATGCTACCATCACCTCTTTTCAACTATGTATATACATATGACATCTAAATATGGCGAGTTCAACAAGTTCAACCTAAAAATATAAGGGTTAGATAATTTTGGTTCATTCCAACATGTGTGTGGAAGGTTCTATAACACTCTATATCTAGTTGCCTCAATGTGGCACACACCTACACACACCCACCCACACACACACACACTACACTTTTGTAACTTGTTATAAAAGCTTCCTTTTTTACCTATAATTTCTTCAAAAAAATATTAATTTTTTTTTAAGTAGCTTCTTAAAGGATCTAAAGAATTTCTAATTTAGTAAATACATTTACGGATATTAGCTATAAAAACTAATGCTTTATACACATTAAAAAAGGTAAAGTTGTCATTCTAGAAGGGTCAACTTAATGATTGAAACACCTTCCCTTAAGCTTGACTTCCCAAATCAATTACATCCAAATTTACTCTCAATCCATTAAAATTCTATTTCACCAAAGCTTTTGTAAATATGTCATCAACTTGCTCCTTTGACATATAAAATTCTAATTTAATTTCTTGGTTGCCGATAAGCTCTTTGATGAGATAGAATTTGATATCAATTTGTTTACTACTTTCATGGAAAACTAGATTCTTTGAAAACACTATATTATCACAAAATATTTTTGTTGTAGATTCTCAATTCAATTCACCCAAAACTCTTCTAAGTCATACTACTTAATAAGAAACTGATGTGTTTGAAAAGTATTCTACTACACTTGCAAGAGACTGGTTAGCACATAAACAGTTGAAATACATTGGATAGTAGAAGACCTATGCAAGAAATCTGGCTAGCAAAGGCACCCACAAAACTATAACTAATATAAAACCCTTACAAGGCCACAATTAGCATAGATACACCTACAAAAAGTTGAGTTAGAAAATCCCAACAAGCCCAAAAAGTGTAAATATAATTGATTAAGCACAAATGTCAAACATTAAGTGTGAATGTCACCTCATAGAGCAAAAATGTTGATATGAAAAACAAGGCTAGGAATGTATACAAATCTATAAAACACACTAAAAGACCTATGAAGCAACAATCAAACTAGGAAAAAATACAAGCCCCTATTTCAAAATAAATATGCACCTCCAATTGAGAAACGAAAGGCTTCAAAAATAATGAATATGTAGCAAGCTCATATCTAGTTGCACAAACCCTTTGATGGAGCGGACAAGCTCTTGATGTTGTTGAAGAGAGTTTTGTTATGCGGTTGCTCTTGGAGACTTCAAAGTTGACATGTATCTTCATCAATATATTCTCTATATGATGTGATGTCTTTGTGAGGGGTCTTTATAAATATTTTGTTGAGGGCATGGATGGTTAATTTTGTGCCACAAATTAGAGGTTTGAGATTGATTTTAGAGGATTTTGTTCAATGATTGGTTGGAAGTGATGGCAAAGTGATAGTAAGATGTATGATTGAGATTTGAATGATTAACATGGATGAATAAGATACAAAGTTGCTTTGACTTTGTGTCTTATCAATCATTGGTGACAAAGTGGTGGCATTATAGATGACTAATATTTTATTAATTTTTGAATTGAGGGATGAGATGTAAAGTTATTTCTGTCACGAGGTACATGAGTGAATATTTAAATGAGGTTATTTTGACTCTTGTGATTAGGTATTTTTATTTTTATTTTTAAATGTGTATGATAGAATGAGCATGAAATTAGGATGATTTATTTAATTAACTAATGAATAGAAAATTAGATTAGCTAATTAAAAAAGGTAATTTATTTAGTTAATTAGTGATGGAGCAACATGGAGTAGGATGTGGTGATAGTGTAAAAAATATTTAATAAATATGATTGTTTTTTATGTTGATAAGTGGGATTGAAAGGGCCCGAACCCTTGTACAAAACATAGCTAAAAGGTAGATGAAACATGTACCATGAGCAATGGGACAAACTAAACCACTCAACAAGATCAAGAAGGGTGAGGTGCAATTGCAACCAAGCTACCAAAAAACAACTACAATGAAAAGATAAAGCTAGGACCCACGGGGTTCCACTTAGACAATACCAAACCTTGCTCCAATTGGCCTCACACCCTTCACTATAGAATGAGTTTGGGATAAATATTTAGGAAGATCTTTAGAAAAAGGGGAAGCAAGGGGGATTCCCCTACATAGAGCACAACAAAGTGTGAAGGAGCACTAGATCAACAAGGCAAAGAAAAATGGTGATCCTCCACCACATGAGTAATTTTATGTTGATCCAAATCAAAAGGAAAAGAAAGTTGAGAGATTAGAATAGGAGGTTCTCTAATGGGTTCCAAAGTAGTAGGATTAGGGCACATCAAAGCCACACCAAAAGATAAAGAGTCATTATCTTGAGAAGAATCATTATCCAAGCTATCATCAAGGAATTAGGGGCATTAATAGTCAAGTGACAACCTACGTTCGAAACCCCAATGTCACCATTAGTAGAAACAAGAGGTGAACTCACCTTGCAAGGGTTCACAAGCATGGCATTTGGATCAAAGGCACCTGAATCCCCAAAACCTAGGTAGGGAGTAGGGCAACCTTGGTGAGCTCACGTTGGAGAGCTATATGAAATATGTTGCAAAAGGGAAATGTCACAATATTGATCAAAGAGGAAGTCATATGACCACCCAAAGCAAGAGAACCACATATCTTTCCATAGATGGACAAGACAACTCAATAGGCAGGATAAGATTATTTTTAATTCCAACAATAGGGGAAATGAGTGCTTCCATGGATGGATGAGATTAGTGTTCATATGGCTATGGTGACAAAATGGAAGATATAAGGTTAAAACGTAGAAGTAGATTTTAAGTGTACAACAAAGATTGCTTCAAACGAGTGGCAATCTATAGTCTAAAAATAATTTGGAATGTGATGCAAAAAATCTAGTATGTAAGTAGGGTTTCAAATTGTGTAGAGGCACTAAAAGCAAGAATATTTGGTAAAGTTACTAAATCTAGATATGGATCCCTCCATAAGCTACTTGTGACAATTGAGATGATGGAATGTTGCTAAATTTAGAAAGGTAATTGATGGAAAGTAGTTGACAATCTCTAGATGCAAATGTGGTAAAGATTGTTGTCTTTTTATAGTTGGCCTAACATATAATTTGAAAGTTTTTCTAGTAGAGTCAACACATAATGGCTAGTTGAGATTGAATCAGCTATGACTCCAAATTAATTTTAAATTTTAAAAGTTTGGGGTTTATTTCCATAAATTGCGTAACTAGCTTGGGGCAACTCAAAAAATACAAATCTAAACCTAGGCAGGACATACATAATCTAAGAGGTGAAAAATGCTTTAAGTGGATTTGGTTCAAATTCCCATATTTACATGAGAATTTACACAAAGGAACATCAAATCAATCAAAATCATGCCTAACATTAAGTATTCTTTGTTCCCACATAGAATGGCATTAAACTAGTGTTAAAAAGTGAAGGGTATACATTTTTATCCGTTACAATTTTTCAAGAGTTATATGTATAAAAATTCTAAATGACAAATATTAACATCTTTGTCTTTGTATAGTGGATTACAATATTATGAGGAAGCATACATCTAAACCAAGATTATCCTTTGACTAAGTTATCATAGATAGAGAAGTCTAGTTCATTAAAGGATCAAACCCAACTCAATTGCACCTTTATTTTTTTGAACTTTATCGAATAATATAATCAAGAAAAATACCATCAACCCCACCAATTCAATTACCAATCTTTAATAATATATTTTTTATATAAAAAAAATTACAAATAAAAAACCTTCTAAACACTTAAAATAGTGATCACATTTTTAGCTAGGAGGACATATTTTTGTTGATGATTAAGCCTTGGCATGCTGATTTCAACCCTTCTTCTGAAACTTTTAATAAGATCCCTATTTGGGTTCGGCTTCCTAATCTTCCCCTCCATTTATGGGTTGATCCTCTTTTAGAGGAAGTGGGTGATGCTCTTAGAGATTTTTTGTTGGTGGATGACAAATCCTCTGATATTTTTCATTTGCCTGAATATTGGTTGAAATGGATGTTTCAAAAGGGTTGCCTGCTGAGATTTTACTTAAATCTTCTAAGGGTTCTTGGGTCCAATCTTTGGACTATGAAGGATTCCCTTCCAATGTAGAAGATGTTTTAAAACAGGTCATGCTGCTCAATGTGGATATGAGAAAAAAACAATGACAACTACATGGTGGAAGGGTGCTTCTCAACAACACTATATGGTTGAGAAGAAATCTGAGCAACAAAGGTGTTTTTCTAAAGTGGTTGCTTTGGAATCACAGGGTCTTGGGGCATCCTCTCTAGATGTCTCAAATGGTGGGGTTGCTAATGCTGTGCAAGATTACCATGTTGAAACCCCTAAAGAGAGAGAGATTGGGCCTATGGTTGCCACTTTTTGTGATAGTGCTCCGACTATCATTTCTGGTGGCTCTTCTGATTTGCCTACGCCTGCAAGGAGGAACACTGATGTAATCTTCGAGATTGTGGCTGTAGGCATTCTTTTTCAGGATAATGGTGTGCTAACTGGGCTTGATAAGGCAGCACAAGCTGAAGAGGGTTGGATTACTGTAAATGGAAAGAATGCAAAGTCCTCTAAACCTTCTTTTGACATGACTCTTCGCTCCCACAAAAGTAGCTCTAAATGTAAATATTGATGGCTCTTGTTTGGGGGTGGGTTTTTGGCTAGTTGCTGACTGTGTTTCTTGCAACTTTGTTTTTGTTTGTGGTTCTTTGGCTTTGGTTTCCTTTGGTTGTCTGTGCTTTCATGTTCTCTATGTTAATGGTTGAGGGTTCCAAATCCATTCAAAATTTGTTTGTAAGAGGGTTTCGAGTCCCTTCAAAACCTACTTTATCCTTAATAAAAAACACTTAAAATATTTGTTAGTATTTAAAAAGAGGGAGGTAAAGGGTAATTTTCCATAGGTACCTTTCTTAAGTATCATTGCAATACACTCTTAATGACTTCCTAAGCAACCAAACAACTCCAAACTATAATCTTCTAATACATTCTTCTAGTTTATGTGTTAACAAATTTAATTTTTTATTGTATAAGGTTGTGACTAAATTTAGCTGTGTGATATTGTTATATAGTTTGCATGGGTGGCTAAATAGAAAAACTTCCAGCATATTGAAACATATTTACAAAAGTTGCAAATTCTATAAAAGAAAACGTTACATGAAAGAGCAGAAGACATAGCATCTTCTGTCTCTTTTTAACTTCCACCCACTTCAAAACATATGAATAACAGTAAGTACTGTATTCCATTCTGCTTTCTTCTTGTTGAACTGCTTCATATATATACACATTGAGTAATTTCTCAAATATTTAGCAGTACAGAGGAGAGGGCAACATGTCAAATACAACTTCAAATCCTAGCATTGGTAAGTACATTAACTTCTTTCTATATATTTGGTTTTAATTATTATCAAAGTGTATCCTTTGCTTTTTCATAAACAAGTTAAAGAAGGGGAAAAAAATAGATAGAAGTAGATTTATAAATGAAAAAGCCCACCAAGGATTTGAAGTTTATTATGTTTATCATTATGACTATGGATTGCAGGAACTTTAAAATCATATTTTGAAATCTTGTACAAGTATATAATTAGAGACATGTGGTGCTTGCAGGAACTGTAATGGGAAATGGGTAACACAGCTGCCACCCCAAAACCCATAGAAAACCAAAACTGTGAAGATTGTGACCCCAGATGTGACACCCATGAAACCCTTCCCCACAAGAGTTATCCCCACACCTAATGCCAAAGGCTGCCCTCTGGACCTGCCCTCCCCTGACCTTACCTAACAACAAGAAGAACATTCTCCTTCACCTTCTCCATTTATCACACCACCTAATAGTGCCCATAGCACAAAAAATGAGACCCTCTTGGCGGTTAAGAAGAGGAGGACACTCCTCCTCCCATTGATGAAAACAATGGCCTTGGGTAGAAAAGATCAAAAAAATTGCAGGTGTTTTAACTTGTGATAAAAAAGCAATGTATTTTCAATATTCAATGTGGTAAGATTGCGAAGGAGATTTGGAGGAAATTGGATTATTATATTTAGGGAACAAGAGTTATCTATGCTGTAATAGGTTTTGTTTAATGTTTCTTCCAATTTTCTGGTATGACTTAGAGTTTTTCTTATTGTAATTGTCGCCTCTAATGTTTTATTGTCATCTTCTCATTACTTCACTCTTTTTCTTCCAATTTATATCTTGTTTTATATATTAATGAAATAAAATGAAAGGAAAGATATAAAATTATTTGTATTATAATAATGAAATTTGTATATTTAAATCAATATTTGTGAGAATGGTTATATATATATATATATATGTGGTGTAATTTTATGTTAACTTGGACTCATTCTCTTAGTCTTTGTCTATCCTCATTTATATTCATTTTTACATGATCTACTTTATTTTATGTATACCATACGCACGTATGCACACATTTTGCCATCTATGCATATTATTTTCCAATGTGGCTTTAAGGTGTAATTCCATGTTGCCCATTGTTTTCTGAGGCTTAGTTTTGAATTTTTACATTTGAATACAAGATTGAGATTGGATGTCTTAAAATTAGAAATGTTAAGTCTTTGTATATCCCCTTCCTCGGATTAGAATAGACTTTATGGTATAGATTTGAAAAACTTCGTGTAAGCACAAATTTGATCTAGACTATGTGCATTCATCCTTCCTATTTTGTTGAGTTTGTTGCAACCTAATATGTTTTAATAATTGACAATATTTAAAAATATCTTTAGAGGGTTGTTGAGTTGCTAGGGTACATGTTCTTCGAGGTCAACCCATCAAAAAGACTTTTATGATTAGACAAATAAATGAGGACAAGCAACTTCAAACATGCAAATGCTTCTAAGCTGATTATGGAGGATTTTTTTCATTCTAGTACTCCAATGTAAGTGCTTGTAGCATGATTCTTTCATAAATGTAATGCAATTAAATGTAATTAATTGTGCAAAAGGTGTTTCATCAATTCTAGGTGAGAAAATGTTATGCCCCTACCCCTATAGTTCATGTAGCATTATGAGTAGTCGGCTTGTAACTACCTTAACTCTTAATTAAGTCATATTATCATTATTATATTGTTATTTAATTATTTAGGTCGACCTAAGGCTTATATAGGGTTATCTTGGTCGGCCTAGGAGATATCTTAGACATAAGTATGGTATATATAAGAGGTATATTTAAGTTATTATCATCATTTGGAGTATTAAGTTCTTATTGAAGACTGTTGGAGGTATCCCCCTCGAAGCAGATTAGGAGGTTTCCCCCTTGAAGTGGCAATTATTATTATGTATTTGCAACATATTTATTATTATATCTTCTATTGTGCAAGTTATTTCATAACAAGAAAAGAATGGACGGAAATTGAACAAATTTTGAAACTTAAGGGGTTAAATCCAATGTTATATCCAAGGGGTTAAGCTTAATTTGTTAAAGCATTGAATTCTCAATGTGGAGACCCAAGTTCAAATCCCAAAGGGACATCTAAGATGGAATTCTAAGTTGACTCTTGGTCTTCCATAGTTGGCTTCAAATGTGGATGTGGTTTCTAAATAAGTGGATTTGTAAGTTGTGACTCTTGGTCTTCCATTAGTTATTTCTAGTGTGGTTGCTCGAAATGAGCTACTATTAGTTTCATGGTTGTGCTTAGTTGTGCTCACAATGAGCTTGTGTTGATCTCATGTTGATGCTCGAATGAACAAAAAATAATTACAAACGATTATCAATATAAAAATAAAATAAAATGGTATGAGATTTGATTTTACATCCACAAGATGACTTGAAAGATAGGAGTGATAAAATAAAGGTGGTTAAAAAATATGTGGGCATGGTGGGTGAATGGATAGGCATAATAATTGCATCATGAATATATTGGAATACATGTATATAGATAAGGTAGGGTGTGAATGTGTACAAATGTGTAAAAGGGTGAGTAACACCATGTAGGAAGGAATTCAAATTCACACAAGATTGTGACTTTTGTTGTCATATAGGGGAAGCATACCAGTAGTTGCCATAGCTAACTTCACGCACTCATAGATCCTAAATGATACATCGAAATTTGACAAATTTTTTTGGTCCTCTCCGTATGCAACATAATTGCTTATATCAAAAATTCTTGTGGGTAGTAACAACGCATGTTGTAGAATCCGTTAAGCGAGAAGTGGTTTAAAAAGGTGTTTTCAATGTGTTGTCCACTACGTAAAGACTACTTCGCCACTACCCGTTCATTGGACAACCAATAAAAACTTTAAAAAATTCCAATTACGAATTAAAAAAACACCTAATTCAACGTGTCTTTCCATGTGGGCCCGCTCACATTTAAAAGTTTAATGCTAGGAGTTGGGGGAAATTTATTAATTTGACCACATGATTATGTCCACTACATGCCATGTATATGTCTACTTCACCATGGGTTGTCAGGCAATTTTTAGCCCCTACATAATTATCTCCCACGATTTTGAACTCATTATTTCCTTGTGAACTTCCTCCCGCCATCCTCTCCAACCCGCGACCTTCTGTGAATGGGTTCATCACTGCCTGGTCTCCTCTGCTACTAGGTAACAGTCACCACATCCTTTCTCCTTACATTTTACAGGTTCAATAATCAATTTCTACTACTAATATATGTGCATTTTGTTGTGTTTTTCATCATTTATCTATATGGCATCGAGGGTTTCAATGTAATGATTTATTTTCACTTCATACTATGCACTCATTACATAGAATGTCAAATAAATAGAAAATTGTTGGATTTATTTTTGAATCCCTCGTGCAAAATCATGAACTTTAATGGGTACTAGGTTAATCTCCCAATTTTTTGATCGGTTTTAGGATTACACATCATACATGTTGTCCACGTGATATATACCGTCGCCCTACAAATTCTCCTTACATTTTTACAGACAATGATTTGAATTAATCTTTTTCATCCACTTATTTTGTCAACTTCGCATGACTATATGGATGTCGGGTAGGGTTTCATTATACTGTGAAATAATTACAACAAATGTGGAGAAACTATGTCTATTTCGATTTAGGGTTTCATTACATTGTGGAATAATTGTCTGTATGGCATTGAGTGTTTTAGTGCAATGATTGTTTTTTGACTTCATACTATGAAATCATTACATAGAATGTGAATTAAATAGAACATTGTCAGATTTTATTCTGAATCCCTCGTTTATAATCATGAAATTTAATGGGTATAGAGTTTTTGTCCCAATTTATTGCTTTGTGACTGTCCTTGCATTAGGCTACTGTCCAAGTCATTGGCATGTTTGATTAGCTTTCTTGAGGACTCAATATGTCCTTCGTATTGTATTGCCATGTAGGGTGCCCTGATATGCGATATAGACTGTATCTTTTTGCTTCATACTTCCATTTTCTTATTGTGAATTGTCCTTTTCAAACAAACTTGTGCCCTTTTTGTTTAAATTTAACTTGTTTGAAGAAGGTTGTGGGTTGGAGAGGACGATAGGAGGAAGTCCGCAAGGAAATAATGACTCTTCAAAACCACAAGAGATAATTATGTAGGGGCAAAAAAATGGCCGTCAACCCATGGTAAAGTAGAGGTATACGTGGCATGGAGTGGACATAATCGTGTGGTCGAGTTAATAAATTGCCCCCCTTCCTAGCATTAAACCTTTAAATGTGAGTGGGTGCACATGGAAAGACACATTGAATTAGGTGTTTTTTTAATTCGTAATTGGATTTTTTTCATTCAAGGCACCATTGAAATTAGACATAAATGGAAACTACAATATGAAATGACCAATTGTTTCACATGAAAATTCAAATTTGAAAAAAAACCACCACAATTCAATGCATTCATTCTACACATTCAAATGATTTAATAAGAGGGAATTTCCAGGGTCAATTTCATTACGAATTCTCCTCTGCTTTCACTGAATATCATTTGCAAAATTTTGAGCTTACGAAGGCAATTGTGATATGATCCTCTATTTGGTACACCCAGAATTTAACTAATTTCGTGTTCTCGTTTATCAATATACTATTTTATACTTATGTACTATGTGTCTACATTATTTTGAGGCATGCAAATTATACTGTTTTCAGTCAACTATTCAAAATCAAAGGGTCCAAATTTTGAAATAGTAGCATTATCCATTTTTTAATCATATCACAGTTACATGCATTTGTATGTGTGTGTATTTATGCATATGCATATGCATATGTATGTATGTATGTATGTGTATGTACGTATATATATATATATATATATATATATATATAAGGATCCAAACACAATTTTAATGTTCTCTTGTTCATAATAAAATATGTATATATGTAAGGATCACATGCATGATGTGAAATGTTGTAAATGATTAAAATATTGTGCAATATAATGCTCCAATCAAAACTCTTATTGTTGTGCATGCAATATTGTAAGGATGATTTGATGTGGGAATGTTACCATCCCCGTTTATTACAATTTTTTTGTAGGCATGCGAGAGTGTCGAGAGTTGAACCAAGTATGTGGATTATCACATATCAACGAAGTTGTGTTTATTAACACACTAAACTATCGATGGGAGAGGCTCTTGGGGACTTTCTGTTTGTTGACGAAGAATCTTTAGATATCTTTCATTCCACATTTGCTCGAATATTTGTAGAAATTGATGTTACAAATGGACTTCCTGCTGAAGTTTCATTAGAATGCTCCAAGGAGACTTGGGTCCAATCATTGGATTATGAAGGATTACCTTTCCGTTGTAGAAGATGCTTTAAAACTGGACATGCTGCTGCTCAATGTGGATTTGAGAAAAAAATACATAAGGCAACTTGGTGGAATGGCGCTTCTCAACGTCATTATACGGTTGAGAAGAATGCTGATCTTAATAAGAGTTTTTCTGAGGTGGCTACTTCGGAACCCCCCCCTCCGGTCATCCCTTTTGGTGAGGTTGTTAAGGCAACCCCTATTGAGCCATTGGCTGCCTCTCTGGGTGAAAGCGCCTCGGCTGTTCATCCTGACAGCTTTCCTGAGAAGTCGCTATCTTTACATTGCAGTCATGAGGACAACCCCAAGCGTATGATTGATTGCTTTGATCACCATGAAAATATTAAGAAGGTCTGGCATAGTTTGGCTACGCAGGTGGAAGAAGGATGGATTACAGTCAAGGGTAAAAAAGATAAATCTTCACGGCCTTCTTTCGACATGACTCTTCGCTCCCACAAGAAAAGTGCTAATTGTAAATCTTGATGAGTTTTGTTTGGGCGCTGGCTTTTTGTTGGCTGCAGGCTGTCCTTTCTGTAGCCTGGATTTTCTTGTTGTAAAGGGTTTTGGATCCCTTCAAAATCCGCTTATCCCCTAATATCAAAAACACACTAAACTATATTGGGACATTTTTCTCTGAATGCATTGTGATATGTTTATAATTTGTGTTATATTGTGTTCATAAATATTATGTTCTTACGAGTGCATATTTGTTTGGATGATTGTATGTATGTACATTGGACTCTTAATGGAAGGCATGTGAGGACTTCTTGGCATTAAACAAAAGACATCAAGCGTTAACCATAGGTAAAGTTTTTGACTTTACTTTGGCAATGACCTAGTAGACAACATGTGTTTTTATATATATGATTGAAACGTAGATGAATTAAGTAATACTATACATTAATTATGAGATTAATTAGTATTAGATTAATTATATATATATATGTATGTATATACATAAATATATAGGTATATATGTACATACATATATATTTTTATTCATATATAATTTATATGCATATATGTATGTACATATATAGCTATATGTGTGTGTGTGTGTGTATAATTAATCTAATAATTAATCTATAGTATTACTTATATATATTGTTATAGAATCCATACATGAATAAACGGTAAGAATGAGTATTTTTTTTTTAATTTTGTAATCAAATTTTTTTAATTGTTTTTATTGATAAACACTGAAACATAGTGGAATTAGTGATACCACAAAAAATACATGGCTGGAACATACTACAAACATATGAGGGATACAAATTTGAGGTTCCAATATATAACAACAACATTACGACATTTTATAATCATATCAGAGTTATATCTTTAATCATACTGCAACCATAGATTAGGTGGTACCATAGAAAATACATGGCTGAAACATACTACAAACATATCAACATATGATTGAAATCTTGTATTCAATTTTTTGTCACCTATTACAAATGTGAGGTTCCAAACATAACAACAACATTATCACATCTTATAATCATATCAAAGTTATAACTTGAACCAAAAAAATTAGATTTGCTATGCAAGGCAGATCATCAAAATATACTACTACATCAATCAAAAAACAAAATTCATTACAAACATAATCATTTCTCCATAATGCTAGGAAAAGGAGGTGGAGTGAAATATCCAACCATAGTAGACTCCAGTCCACTTGTAGATGTTGTTAGTTGGTTAGGAGAGGTTTGTAGGCAACTTGCTGTATGAGCAAGCAATGCTTGGCTTCCATATGCATTCAGTCCCAATTATTGGGAGGCACTCCCGAGTTTCATATTGCTAATAGCTGCAAAGGCTGGTGACAAGATGTTCATCATATCAAGCAGAATAGGGTGTTTGGGGGTAGAGGATTCCCTATTGTGGACTTACATTTTTTTCTCTTTGCTTGTTTTGCTTTCTTTTCAACTGCCTTTTGTAGTCGTTCAGCCTTCACCTGCTCTTGTCTAATTGCTTTCTCCTGCATTCTAATCATCTTCTCCTCATCTTCTTCTCATCTTCTTTTAGTTTCCTTGGTTGCTTCTCTAGCCTCATTGCTTCCCTTTCAATTTGGTTTGCTTCACGTTCTGCCTTTCTTGCCTCATCTGCTCCCTATGTCGTTACAACTCCTCATTCCTCTTCTTTTGTGCCTCTTGTTTGTTGAGCATATTAATGAAGGTGTCAGATGTTAGTATTTGTGACTGTCTACTAATATGAAGCACTCTTGAACAACCTCCCCGTGATGTTCATTGCACCCTCTATACTAGAAGTCTCAAGAATTTTTTGCTTGATATTGTCATTTGTTGCTCATCTTGTTGGGTGCATGGCACAAACTCAACATCTTCCTCATTGATGTCATTGTCATCTTCACTTTCAACACCACTGCTCATCCCAACTCCTTGCATTAGTGAAGTAATGAATTACTTCAGCTGGATCAACATGTGGTGGGGATGGAATAGAAAGGGTGACTTCATCCTCTGTCAAATTTGTTTGCACTCCAATATTTGTGGTTGCTTCCTTCAGCCATTCTGGTTGGCTTACTTGAGTTGGCAAACTCGAACTTGCTGATGTAATTTATGTACCATCATTGCATGGTGCAAGAACTAGTTAGATCTATGCTTCACTCCCTTGTGGCACTATGACAGTCTGTTGTAGTTTCAATACCCTCATTGCAAGCTTCTTCAATATCAGTTGGCACATTCATTGCATCGTATTCCCGCACAAAACCATCAATTTGATCCTCATTGTAACCAAACAATATCAACCAGGCCTCTATTGCAATGTACTATGGATCATCTTCCATTGTGACTGCATCATTTTATGTTCCAGCAGTTGGTACATCATTTTCAATAGCAAAGGCCTCACTTGGCCTCATATCCCTGTCAAGAGCATATCGATTTAGTGGCCAAATTCTAGTTCTACGGAAGCCACTAATAATGTTGGTTGGTGTCAATGCTTGGTTAAATGCTTTGCTTGCAAGAGTTGCCAAATCTTCCCATCTGATCTCAATGTGTGGGTTGTTTGTCTGCCATATGGTTCTTTGCTCTCTGGAATAAGCCTTGAATGGAACAAAAATGCTGACATCCAATGGTTGTAGCTTGTGGTTGGTATGTGCAGGCAACGTTAGCAAGCCTATTCTGAAATGACTTGCTTCTTTTATGGTATTGAAAACCACGTGGCTGCCATGACCGCCGAAGATGAGAAGGGCCTTGTTCATCGGTGAAACCCCACCAAGAATCAAAGCTGCAAAATGTTCTAACCATGTGACAAATAGTTCCTTTGTCATCCATGCATGTTCTTGGATTGCCATGCATGCCCCTATCTCACAATTTATGATATAGTTTTTCATGTGCTTTTTTGATTTAAACAAGGAGAACTCAAGAATACTAAAGCCACACACACTTACACAAGCCAACACTGTGATCCACTCTACTTTTTGATACCAAATGTGGTACACATCTTGCACCCAATTTGGCAATCACTCTCATGCCACAGTTCCAAATTTGACTCGATCCATAGTGATTAAGGTTGTACATATTCTCGAGGCTATCATAGAACGCTGCCACGATACTTGGACGAAGCATAATCACTATCACTATCCACTCCTTCAACTGTTTTGATTGTCAAATTTGGTGCTTTTTTCGAAAACCTACCCACCATGACCTCCTTGGGACCCCATTTGTGAATGGGTTGGGCCTACTTCTAGTTATTTGGGAAACTATAGCTTGTAGTTGATTGACCTGAAGTCCATGGCCAATTTTTGTCATGTCCTTGCACCATTAGACAACTTCAGCCTCCTCCTCCTCGAATAAAATGGTACATGGTCCCCTCCTCTTCGTGGTGGTAACTCCCAACAACCACGCCCTCAAACTACTAAGTGGGATACCCCACTTGATTGTTGCAAACCTGATTGACATGTTGTGGTCTTCAACACTGGCAACTGCTCTTTCCATGTCAGCATATGTCCATTGTTTAATGGGTACAGGTGAGGGCAGTTGCACAACAGGTTCAACATCTTGTTCGACCTCAGTTGTGTTGGTTGTTTTATCTGCAGAGTCAGGAACATCTTCTTGGTTGGGAATTATAGTCACTTCCTCAACAAACTGTGGTTCAATGAAGTGCACCCCACGAGTGACTCTAATTGTGTGCCTTCCTCTTCTTACTGATCTATTTCCTTTTCTACCCGGTGCCATGATTTTTCACTTAACCTACACCGACAGTAAAACTAGTATAACTTGTTATTGAAGCATAAATATGTTTGTCAATATCAAAAACATAAACAAGCATGATCACAGAAGGCTTAAGACTGCATTATAACATTCATACTATGTGTGGTATATCTACAAACAAATTCATGTAATCTTGGGTTTTACTTGTTTAAATCAAATAGTGCATGGTTCGAGCTTTAAAATCTATATATGTGAATGTATATGTATGTGTATGTATGTATGCATGTGTGTGTGTGTATAAATCTATGTGTGTGTGTATACACATATACACATCTGTATGTGGTGACATATTATTGAAACAAAGAAAATCTAAACCATAATAGAATTGTAGTTACTTCAAATTCGTTGTAATTAATTCATAGTATAATGAAACCCTACATGACATCCATACAATGATGTGAAATTGACAAGATAAGTGGACGAAAACAAATTAAATCATATCATTGTTTGCAAAAATGTAAGGAAAAATTATGGTTTGATGATATATGTTACATGGACAACATGCATGATGTGTAATCCTGAAATGGCTAAAAAAATTGGGACTGCACATAGGAAGTAGCAGAAACTGATTATTGTACTTGCTAAAATCTTATAGTGATATATATCTATTTAATCTTATATGCTTAGGTATCTATATCAGATTATATATATATAAAATTTGATACTAATATATCATTGTCTTCAAAACCACATCACTGAAACAAAGAAATCCCATACCCAAATAGAATAATAATTACTTCACAGTTGTTGAAATAATTTTAGTGTATAATGCAACAATACATGGCATCCATACAGTGTTGCGAATTTGACAAGTTAAGTGAGGAAAATAGATTAACACAATGAGAAGATCAAACATACCAAATTCATTCATGCAGACCTTTATTAGTGTCATTGTGTAGCACAAAAAGGATAAGTAGCAAAGCATTGATGACCTTTTGACAGAATGTGTGAAGGACTAAAATGATGCCTTGATGGTTCATAGAGACACCAAACTACGTGAGAAGTATATAAAGACAATGGAAGAGGACAACAGATGCCACATAGGCTAGTGTATTAATAAGGATATCTTGCATATGTTGTTTGACAGTGCATAAGAGGAATAAGTATTTAAAGGACAATTCACAATAAGAAAAGGGCAATATCAAGTAAAAAGATAATCTATATTGCATATCAAGGCACCCTACATGGCAGTGTAATATAAAGGACATATTTATAGATCTATGAGTCCTCAAGAAAACTAATCATACATGTTAGTGACTTGGACAATAGTCTAATGCAAAGACAGTCATAGAGCAAGGTGAAAGTATTTGATGGTATGGAAGTGTAAGGGTTATATAAATTGGAAATATATATAATCTAATATAGATATAATTCTATATTTTGTTTATATATTTAATCTTATATATATATCATTGTTTGCAAAATGTAATTATTGAAACAAAGAAAACCCATACCTAAATAAGTGGAAGAAAACAAATTAACCCATATCATTGTGTGCAAAATGTAAAGGGAAAGGATGGGTAGAGGTTTCCTCAAACTAGGAGACTTTGTATGATGTGTAATCCTGAAACCGGTCAATAAATTGGGACAAAAACTCTATACCCATTAAATTTCATGATTATAAAGGAGGGATTCAAAATAAAATCCGACATTGTTCTATTTGTTTCACATTCTATATAATGAATTCATAGTATGAAGTCAAAAAAAATCATTGCAATAGAACCCTCGATGCCATACAGATAAATGATGATAAAATACAACAAACTGCAAGTAGGAATGTAAATTTGATGTATGCAAGTTGGAAAGCTTAACAGTAATGATAAGATGCAGGAGATAAGGATATAACAACTGTGATATGATTAAAAAATGGATAATGTTGTTATTATATTTGATGTATGTAGTTGGAAAGTTTTACTATGGATAACGTTGTTGTTATTATATTTGATGTATGATGTATGCAAGTGATAAAAATGCAAGTGTGATATGATTAAAAGATGGATAATGTTGATGCTTATAAATTTGGACTCTTTGATTTTGAACAACTGACTGAAAATAGTATAATTTGTATGCCTCAAAATAATGTAAACACTGAGTACATAAATATAAAACAGTATATTGATAAATGAAAACATGAATTTAGTTATTATGGGTGTACTGACCTAAATAAACTCCCTTTAAAGAGGAATGTGTACAGGTCACCTTCGTAAGCTCTGAATTTTGCAGAGTATATTTAGTGAACGTAGAGGAGAATTCGTAATGAAAAAGACCTTGGAAATTCCCTCTAATAAAATCATTTGAATGTGTAAATTGAATGCATTCAATTGTGGTGGTTGATTTTCAAATTTGAATTTTCATGGGAAACAATCGATCATTTCATATTGCAATTGCCATTTATGTCTAATTTCTACAATGGCTTGAATGAATTCATTTTTATGTGGTTTAATTCATATCTACAGTGGCTTGAATAAATTCAATTTTATATATGAATTAATATATGTTATTTTGTTTTTGAGGAGCGTTACACCATTAACTGTGTGTGCAGGTACCAGAAGTAGATGGAGTTAATGCATGAAAATGTGATAGGAAGTGTGGGAGAAAGTGCAATTAATAGCCCATAAAGCTGATAAATGTTTTATATTATGTCATATTAGACACCATTAACTGTGCAAATCTACATGTAAATACAATGTATTTTAAGTTTTGAGCCACTTGCATAGAGTGGTAATTGTAAACATTCAAGTTTTATATGAATGTAAAAGTGACTTATTTTGTGCATCTTGTTTTGTGTTGGAATAGATATGTACCAATAGTTGTTTAATTTTTTTGGTCAACTACACATTCAGCAGTGAACATTTATAGGTGTAAGATGCAAATATTTTTTGGCATAATTAAAACTATGTAATGACTGAAATACAAATGATTATTGGGGGATCAAGTAAGCATGGAGTGAACAGTTATTGGAACTATGTTAGTAATTAGTGCTCTTCCCCTAGTTGATTTAGTATTTAAGCTATTCTCTCAAAATGAATGCAAAGCTAAATGGTAGTTGACATGGATATGCAAATTTCACCATTACAATGTTATACATGTACTATTAACATTTTAGAATTGATTTTATCCCAAAGTTAACAGACAAATGGTTTTGGGCATTCTCTTTCATTTGTTGCCAACGTAGGAATAAAAACGTCAAATGGGTTCAAGTAGATCCTATTTTACTTCAGTTTTTGCTAATCTTTATGCTTGTGTTCTAAGTTTTTTGTCGTGTATGTTTCCAAGTTCTGAATCTAATGCACAATAATGTTTATCAGTATGTTCTTCTGTTTAATGACACTGCTAAAGTCAGTAGCATATTATTTTTAATTAATGAGTACGATAGGCATGATTTGTAAGCCAGAAAATCGGTCCCGTATATCTAATTTTCACATTTTTTGATAGACTCCAAAGTTTATCTAGACGAGCTCCCAAACTCTTTGTTTCTATTGTGACATTCGGAGATCTAGGTAAATGCAATGAAAGGAAGTTTGAAAATGTTGTACACCTGCTGAACTAAAATAATTCATTATACTTCTACCATGATCCAACTATTAAAGTCCACGTCTAGGCATGCTGCCTTGGTACTAAAGATCATCTTGTAAGTGGGTGTTACCAAAATGCCTTTCTTTTATCATTGCACAAGTTCAATTTGTCCTTTTAGTCCATAAACTTCAGGCCTTGGCCAACCAAATCTCTTTCAGTTGCCTAAAGGGCTGTCTGTGCTAGGTGAGATTAACGTATATAATATGACGTATGATGATGGGAGGAGTCCTTGTTTTGTTATTATTCAAATCTACTTTGCATAATGGCTACCAACATGTGGCACTCAAAAATCAAGGTTCCATCTCACACATTCAATGAACTAAAAGAAGATAGTTACTTACGTTCTCCCCATAAAAAGCATGCCCATACACTGCAAGGGTATCTCAGTAGAAAAGTGAAGTGAACATCATGATCCATAACTTGATGTTACAACTTCCCACCATTGGTATGTTGTATCAAGCACCTAGGACCATCTGTGTCACAGTTCTTTGTGGTTTTAACGATAATTCCTCAATCTTAGAAGTGTTTTCATGTTTCACATCAGAAACTAGATATGAGAATTAGTTATAATGCATCGCTTTGTTTACCATCTCATTCGATAATACTCTATTTCTAGATAAACAATGTACCTTCAACAATTTACGTTGATAGAAGAGTATCCCAATGTCTCTGTAAGCTGTGATTTCTTATAGTTTCAGAATCCTCTATTTGTATACGCACAACAACAAAAAAAATCTGACTTGAGAATAGAAGTTGGAAATGGTGTCAAGGATACCAACATACAAGGACCCTATCAACCAGCCTCTCAGCCTGAGCAATCTGAAAAGCCTCATCAACATGAAGGACGCAATCTCTTGATAATCATAACCATTGTCGTAGTGTGCTCCTGTCCTAAGCTTATACTTCAAACAGAAGTTCAGAACAGAAACTGAAACTAATCATAGACAAAACCAATTGAAGGCATATGAACCAACACTAACCTCGTTGAAAAACTAAGAATAGTTGGATAATGGATTAATAGCCTCGCACTTTTGTCAACATTGTTAACAATATTAGGACATTTCTATAGTCCATAATATACCACAAACTAACCATATTATAACTAAAACAAGTACATTACAATCCTGATAACAATATATATCAGTAAATGATTCTTCATGATTTATTTCAAATTTACAGATGAAAGAACAGAACATTCTATACGGATGATGACTAAAGATATCTTGCATAATAACCTAAGCTTCTTTGAGCCCCAATGGCCTCCTCATACTACTGCTCGGATTAAATAGCTCAAAAGCCATCGAACTGAAAATAGAGCTGCCAGTGCACCACAAACAAAAAAAAATCAAATGTAAGAACATATAGAATACTGTTTTTGTGGCATCCTACTACAATAAGTATTGGTAAGAGAATGCTCTTGCATATGGACCAGATTTATTCTACCTAAGACTGACTACTGCAGCCTATAGAGGAGCAGAAAGCAAATTCACTAATCTTTAAATTAAACACAAGCAGCTCAACAGGAGTAGATTAAAAAAAAAACAGCATACAGAATTGAATAGCTTGAAATACTTACAATGAAAACAGCTAGATAAAGAATGATGATATCCTGGACGAATATAGGAGCATTTTTGCTCCCAACTTCACCTTGTTAGATACACCTCGAGAAGCTGAATGAATCGATAGCTCCCAATGACTAAAACATGTGCAAAATTCTTTAGAAAAGAAAATCCTCTCTCTAACTTCTGATTCGACTCTTGAATTACCAACTATTTTACTCCAAAGAGCTTGAACACGGCCTTGGATGAAACAAAAGCTGTTGCCGTCGATGGCGAAGGAGTTGTTGCCTTAGATGGTAAAGGTGATGTTACAAGAGATGTCGACTCTATCTCCTCCTCCGCTGCCAAAGGAAAAAACATGAGATTATTTGAGTCCATATTGTCCTTAAATTGAAAGTTGCCTATCTTGCAACTATAAATGCTACATTTGGCTAAATAAAATTGTTACCAAATCCCGCTGGATCCAAATTTGTTGAACCATCCGGATTTTGCAATTCGTATAGAAATTTCACCATTTTTTTAAATTCCGTATTTCCCAAATTTTTTGGCCTCCTGAACAAATCGAATTTTCTGAACATGGTAACTATGCTAAATAATTCTCCATTGCTCAAGTAGTATTTAAGCACTAGCCAGGCTGAAATTGAACAGTTTCAGATAAATTATATGCTCTACAATAATGGCTAATCCAGAACCTAAAGAAACTTACAAACTTTATCTTGATAAGACATTGTCAAGAATGGGATACTCTATTTTACACTATATTTTTTATTATAGGACATATATCTAAATCTCTATATACACCTTTCTTCTCAAAAATTTACTTCTTCTAGAAGCTTCCCTTAGAACTTTCTTCAACTTTAAGGGGAATACTCCACTAGCCTGAAAGGAGAGAATCACTTAGTACTAAAACAATGAATTATAAGAACTTAGTACTAGACCCTCAAAAGGAGAGAAGCACTTAGTACTATAGCTGTGGAAAAGAGAGGTTTAGCATAGGACTGCCGAAAGGAAAGCAATACTTACTAATAATTAACAATGCTTAGAACTAGACCACTGAAAGGAGAGGACTGCTTAGTATTAAATCACTGATATGAGAGCACAGCTTGGTGTTCAGTTGCTGAAATGAGAGTAATGGTATTGAAGTTTGAACAGATGAAATGAGAGCACTGCTAGGAATTAGACTATAGAAAGGAGAGCACCACTTAATAGGATACTGCCAAAAGCAGGACACCACTTAATACTAGACCAGTGAAAGGCATGCAGACCCCTTGGCAGCAGACCCCTGCAGAAAAGCACTCAATCCAGGCCTATTGATTGATTGCTGCTACTTGAGGCATTGATTGATCTTATCCATATGATGAGATTTATTGATCAATTTCCTTGTATGTATTTATTCTTTGTAAGATTATTCATACGTTTTATTTTCTTAGAGGAACCTCTTACTGTAAGAGGAGTAGCTAAATGGTAAAATGTTTCCCTTTCTTTGAAAATGTCTTGAGTTCGAATCCCTTATGGAACTTGTTAAATAGAAAAAGCTCAACACTAATTCCCTTTTGTTGAAGTTAAGTGGCAAAATTACATGAGATCAAATATCCCGCATTAATGTTATACATTACACGAGTTCAAATCTCTTACAAGACTTAAACGGATAAATGCAAATCTAACTCCCTCCTAAAGTTTAAGATATGCAAAATTACAAATAACAAATTATATGAATTGAAATCCATTACATCACATGTTGAATAGAAAAAGAACAGAGCTGATTGCCTCCTTTCCATTTTAAGGAAGGCGCAAAGTTACAAATAATATGAGTTCAGTTCCCTTATAGGTTATGTTAAAGGAAAACCGAAGAGCTGAAAAGCCGCTTCCCTCTTCCCGAAGTTAAAGAAGGCACAAAATTACCCAGGTTCAAATCCATTATAGGATATATTAAATGGATAAAGGGTAAAGCCGATTCCCTTCTCCCCTCTACTGGAAGATAAAGAAGGAACATTTTTCCTAATATCCTGGACAAATTTAATCAATGTAGCAAAAATAAGGAATAACTCCTGCTAACCTGTGATTTACTGGGACGTGGACCTATTGGCAATCCAATCTTGAATCTGATCACTATTTTTTTGGGTCAACATGGGCATGATTCCTGAGGCAGCAATAAATTGGGAATATATTGCAAGCTTTTGAAAATAGGGAAAAAATTGGGATATAAAAAAATCTGAGAAAAATATAAAAGATAGAGAAAAAATTGCAGGTAAGTTTTTCATGAATAGATTACAGGTTTTTGGAATTTTTTTTTTGTTTATTTGAAGAAAGTCGTCTGCACATTTTTCTCCACTTTCATGAAATTTTCTTCTAAGTTTTTTAGTTTCTTAATTAATTGAAAAATTCTGTCTTTAAGTTCACCAAATCAATCCTAAGAAAAACATATGCCATTATCTATTGAATGTTCCTTTAGTCTACTGTAACCTAGCACTGCATTTTATAGTCCCATTGACCTAGTTGGTTATCTGTGGACATTAACATTTTTTTTTTAATTTCTTTCTTTCTGGATGTAAATGTACTGGAAATGTATGGTTTGCTTATAGGTTTCATCACGAGTCAATTGGTGCCTGGCTTCATGGACACAACCTCCTGGAAACGTATGGCTTACTTATAGGCTTTGTAAGATTTAAAATATAAATGCAAAATTGGTGTCCGTCTTCATGGCGATGACTTTAGAACAATCAATTTTCTAAAGATTCTACATATTTTACACAAAAAGTTGGCAAAAAGTCACGTAAAGATATTGTTCAGAAAAGTGGTCCGAGTCTTCTTTTCCAAATGTTCTCTAATGGGGGAACAAATGGAAAAATAGCCAAATGACAAATATTGGCTTTTAAAAATTGTCCCAATAACAAGTGAATAACACATACAGTTGTGCCAAGGTCTGTATGCATTTCATTCATTGATGCAACTGCGCGCATATCATATTCTTAATAGACATCAAGACTATGTTTTTACAGTTCATGAGATTCAATTATAAACCTTAAAAAATTGTCTTTGTTTTGTATATCAAAATAAAGAATGTTTGAAATTATATTCGATGAATGTATAATCGTATAGATTGAAAAATTAATGAATAAATATCATTCCAAACCAAATATAAATACATACAAAACCAGATCTACACAGAAAGCTTAAACAATAACTACTACAAAACCAAATCTATATAGAAAGCTCAACTAAAAGAGAAACTCAATATTTCAAATCTGCACAGCAAGTTCAAACCTTACCTGCAACTTGTGCAAATTGGTCCACACGATCGACAAATTCCGGCACATCCAGACTATAATGTTCTGTTTTCACCTCCGTCTCCTCCGACCACCACTGATGCAGTCCATGCGAAAACCTAAACTCCTTTCGCCCGCCGCCATTAATGAACACGTTTGCAGAGGGCACAAGGTGGTGGGGCTCAGGATTCTTCCCCACCGACCTCATAATTGAATTCACAATCGAGCTGTGTGCAGACCTGTTCAATCTGGCCCTAAAATAATGCAAATAATTACTCGACACGGGATCAAATACATTGACGTAAAGATTAGGGCACCATTTCTGGAGCGCCAAGAAGGCCGCACGAGTCTCCGCAGCGCTCTGTGTTAAACACCCGGCTGCAATTGCCCTTATTCTGTGGATGAAAATGCCCAGCTTTTGATCTTGCACGGAAATGAGAGAAAAAAACGGGGGATTGAACAAATGGGTATCTAAAAAGATTGATTCTTCTTCCGCCATTATCCGCGAAACTTTGAGTACCACTGCACCGCCAAGCGAATGGCCAGCCAAGCTGACATTCTGCGCGCCGCAGCGCTTCACCAATTCTCTGGTGACGCGCAGGGCCTCCTCCACACGGGAGACCTTCTGTATCTGCTGTAAAATTAAATTTAAGTCGTCTCTGAGGTCCGAAATTATACTGCCTGCCGACAGTATTGTCCCTCTCAGCGCTATGACGGCAGAGGGGCAATTTTCTGGGCGGAAGAGCCGGAACGCCTTCAGAGCAGAGAATGAATCGTACATAAAAACTGCGCCGAAAATGGAGCCATCGGATGGGCTGTAGAGGAGGCTGTGGAGTCTGTAATGGAATGCTGTGTGCCACGCAGTGGCTGTAGTACTGTGGCGCTTGACCGCTTGCTGTCTGTAAATTTCTTGGATGTAGCTTGAATTTACCAGACATGCGAGAAGAATGCGCTTGAAATTAGGATCATTTGGGCGTATGTTTTTGGGTCCCGTGGCAGTGAAATCCAGTAGATCTTCTGCCATAGATCTTTACACGCTCATTCGGATATCTGTGTCTGTGTTTGCCTTCATTAGTGTGAGTGTTCAACAAAGTGATAGCGTGGGCGTTTCTGCTTGGAAGTTTCTACAGATATTTTTTTTTTTTCATTCTTATGTCAGAAGTTTTGTCCATTGTTGAACGCGTTTTTCAGTTGAATTGAATTTATATTTGTATTATTATTATTTTTTTAATATTCAATGTGTTGTAAATATTCTTATTCTATAATACCCTGGTTCTTTCCACCCTACGGATCAATTTTGGTCTTTTTCAACACTATGAATTAAAGTATAAAATAATTCAAACTAAATTATTTTTAGTATAAGAAACTTTTTTTAAGGAATCTCTCATAAACATTTCTATAATCTCTCATAAACATTTCTATATTTTTTATAAATATTTATATATTTCTCAAACTCTTTAGAATAAATCTATATCATATATTGTTTGGTAATTTGAGCTTGTTAATTTAAGGTTTTTATAAAGCGTTTAAAAAATAATAATGTAACAAATGGTATTTCTCTACTCCATGATTTTAGAAGTATGAGTAGAGAATGATTGGACGTGCCCTAATAAAATGGTTGCAACTCGAAAGTTAGGAAGAGGAAAGGGGAGTAGGGCATAAATAGGGTTTGTATTCTTTAGGAAGAGAGTATTAGAGAGACCTAAGTGTTTAAAGCGATATTGGTTGCAATCAATTTGAGTGTTTGGCTTGTCTCTAACCTTCTTATTCGTTACATTGTAACATGTATTTAGTAAAGTGTGTCTTTCAACAATGCCAAAGGGTATAAAAATTGTAGGGACTTTAGAGGGAATCATGATTTATAGAGGAGCAAGTATATGAAAGTTATAGACTCATATTAGGAGTCAAATTGTCATTCTCCTAATATTCGTGCTCCAACACATTATGCTAGCATGAATGCTATCAAAATGGCCTTTTACACTACACTCTTGTCTTTTGTACATGCTACTAGCCAAGGGGTTGTGTTAAAAAGCACAAGAAGGTTTGTTGTTCACTAAGGAAATATTGTGAACTTCCTTGTGAGTAGTCAAATCCCTTAGGTTGTTGAACAACACCCACAAACATATTAGATAATCAATACAATGTTGACATATTGTTGATGTGATGCTTTAAATGCTCTTTGTGCATATTACTTGTGATATGTGATTTCACAACTATTTGATGAGATGCTTTGATGATCTTTCAATGAAAACTAATGGCCTGGGATTGTTTATCACTCAACTCAAGGTATTTGGTGCATGAGCCTATGAGGTCAAAGTTATTCCAAGAAAGTTTCCCTTGGCAATGGGAAATTTGAAATCTGAAATTTGTAAGCTAGATCAAGTTGCATGGCCCAATCCAAGGACAAGGTCATGAGTATAGCCTAGTCCAAGTCGATATAAATCCTATGAGATCATATTGGTCCTATTTATAACAATAAATGAGATAATTTTGATTAATGGTTTAAGATCAAGATTGGTTTATACACCATGCAAATCAAAATAGAAGTGTAGAAGTGCAAAGCGTGCACTTCTATCCCTTATAAACAATGATTTTTGCATAAATTTTATAAATATTGTTAAATAAATCAATGTGTATTTTTAAATATATTTAAACATTTTATTTGGTCAATTAAGGTTTCTATAAAATAGTAAAAGCTTGCCAATAATTGCCATAAAGAATTAAACCTAATTTTTGCACAAAGGTCAATTATTGATTAAATAAAATAAAAATTATTTTTTACATCTATACTAGTACCATTAGATTGTAACAATGTAAGTATGTTCACAAAAATCTTTTAGCATATATTTGATGGTCATTTACATGCTAGATTAATAATTATTAATTAAATATAATACTTATATATAAAATATTCAAATACTTTTCAAATCTTACATGGACAACATAATATTAAAAATATAATTTAAATACATAAAGCCCTATATATTTAAGCATTATATTCATATATGTTTTAGATTATTTAATTGGGGATTCAATAGGGACCACTACCAAAGAGAAAATAGCAAACATATAATAAAATGACTAAGATGTTGATACAATAGAATATGATATATGAGTGAACTATCAAAATGTTCCATCATCCTAAGAGTAAAACATAGTAGTCAGCATATGTGTCATAGCCAAAACTAGGTTTCTCTTAAGAGAAAAAACTACATATTATGACACATGAAGAGCTAGCACCTAAAATATTGGAGCAACATGTAGCAAACTTGTAATAACAAGCACCTACATATCCCAATTGACACAAGACTATTCAAAAAATAAGTTGAGCATACACTTAGCACAAGCCATAACACCTAGGACCAAACATAGTAGTGTTATCCCACAATGTTGTATCCTCCATGAAATGACCTCTAAGTCATGGAATAGAATCCAAAGTCGAGAACCAAAACTCAAAGTATTATTTTTTATATTGTTTTTGACTTTGTAGATAGTATACCATAAAAGACATGGACTGTGTATTCATTTGTGATTTCTAAGTAGACTCAAATGTGAGTAGCTAATAAAGTGGGCAACACTTTACCCATATTAAAGAAATAATCTTGTAACACATTCACCACTTAGTGTAGTGTATTTAACTTCCCTATTTTCCCCATGGATGAACCTCCTTCTTACAACCCCATGAATGTACTTGGTTTGAACCATGTGCCAAACTCCAAGAGAACAACCATTCCTTCAAATTGATTTGGTAATAACAAATTCAAGAGCCAAACCTTTGGTGTAGTATCAAGAACCCTATCTGCTAATTTTTTAAGAGAAATCCTTAGCACACTATTACCTTCAACCTAGGAGCACAATGTAAACCTAGTCCTAACTCCTTTAACACATGTTTAAAAACCAAGCTCATGGTTGTAGTGATTCACAACAACAAATGTAATCCCATCTACTATTTTGAGGTCACACTTTTCCTCCTCAAATCATGATCAAGCCTTCTACTCTTCCTGTTAGCAATAAGAAGAATGTAAATATCCAAAATAACCCCCACACAACATCACCTTCCAACTACTCAACCTGTACAGACCAACACATCTAGACATCCACATATAGGACTTATTCATGCACTAATAAAAAGTGACACTAGTAGTATTAAATTCACTTCCCTCTCACACATGCCTCCCAAACTTGCCAATTAGATCATAATTTTCCTTTCTCATTAGTCATAAATCCTTAGCATGAATACCAACCATAGTGGTTTATGTTATCTATTGATAGCTTTCTTGTATTTGCTTTGTTCAATATAAATTAAAAAAAACCCTTAAAAGTCAATACTTAACACCTCCTTAGAGAGGACCGCCACCTACCAATCTACTTCTTTCAAGGACTTTTCTTATTTTGCTTATGCATGCTCCTTGTAGAAAAAAGCATCCATTTTCCACCATGTGCCCTCATCCACTTGAGTTTAAGTATTGAGTTTTTCAACTTTTCATTTTTCTTCCTTTCCTTTTACGAGTTGACCCAATATTTGATATGTAATAAACTAGCTATGGCACCTTGTGCAATGGGAATGCCAAAAAGGTGTGGAAGGTGAATTAGGGAAATTTTGGTTTTTTTTTGCACACATTTGTGTAGTAAATGATGCTAATTTATAGTTAACTATGTAGGGTAAAGGATGTTGTAATTTTAAAACCTAAATTTGCTCATTATTAGGATCTTTGTTGTAATTTCCATTTTATTTTAACACCTAAATGTGCTCATTGTTAGGATGTTGGCCGTAATTTTCATTTAAATAAACATAAGTATCTAAAACCCTCATTAATAAATATATTGCTATCAGGATTCAACCGTGTCGTTTTCGAGTCAAACTCGTTGACCCATGTTTCATGAGTAGTGGTTCACAAGAACTCGTCTCTTATGATAATGAATGGTCCACTTAGCACTCATTGCATCTAAGTGAGCAGTAGTTTTCGAGTCAAACTTGTTGACCCATGTTTCATGAGTAGTGGTTCACAAGAACTCATCTCTCATGATAATGAATGGTCCACTTAGCACTCATTGCATCTAGGTGATGCTCACAGAGGTGAAGCACTTGGCCTTCCTGGGAGGTCACACATCCCAGTAGTGCTCCAGCTCAAGCACGCTTAACCATAGAGTTTTCCCCAAGGTTAAGCCCACTTAGCTTGCAACCCCATTTGCAAAACCTTCAACAAGTGTTGTGCCTTATGAACCATTCATTATAAAGCCCCTTTAGCTCATCAATTGATAAGTAGGAGGTATTTTCCACAGCTTGTCAAATTATGATATTGCTATTAAGATTCAACCGTGTAGTTTTTGAGTCGAACTCATTGACCCATGTTTCATGAGTAGTGGTTCACAAGAACCCATCTCTCATGATAATGAATGGTCCAGTTAGCACTCATTGCATCTAGGTGATGCTCACAAAGGTGAAGCACAGGACCTTCCCGAGAGGTCACCCATCCTAGTAGTGCTCCAACTCAAGCGCACTTAACCTAAATGTAAGGATGTCGTAATGTTAAAACCTAAATATGCTCATTACGGCCATAATTTTCAACGAACCGATAGCAACGAAGAAAGCAAAAAAACACGGTGAAAAATGATGGACAGATGAGATTCATTTTAATGTCAACCAAGCCCTATCCTTTGTTTTGAACCATTCAGAAGCAAAATGAGCTTGGAAAGCTCGTATAAGACACGCCTTTAGCGTAATTATTTATGACGTGGCTGTATAATTTCACATGAGCATACACTGACCGCTCGTACAAGGCCCGCGGAAAGTTCTAACAAAAAGTGGGACCCACAGCCAGGCTAGCTATGTTCATTACACTCAGCTGATGTGTTTCGCGCCAAGTTTGAATAATAGCGAACACAAATGGTCTGAAAGGACCTCCAGATTCCACGTCAGCATATTCTGACCGTACAAGCGAGTATGTTCAAAAGTAGAAGTTGAATGGAATCCTTGTGATCAGGGCTTAAATTTGATGGTCGTATGATCGTATTTAGAGATTTTTGCCGTAAAATACAATCAAAATTTAAAGAAGATTGCATCAGATGAAAGGAGAGATTTTGGATAGAGTGTCAAAATTTATATATAATTATAATGATATATATTTGATTTATATATAATATTACTTAGACTAACGTATATCATAATGTTTTAAGGGCACCTTTGAATAGATAACCGTAATTAAAAAATTTGTTGATAGGCAAGGTCGACCGTCAAATTTAAGCCCTGCTCGTGATATACTTATTCAACATTTTTCTTGTATTCATAAATATTTTAGACGATGGTTGGTTTCAAAACAAAAACATTTACCATAAAACTGGCTCGAAACGCAGATGTAAACACGGGTTAGAAATGGCCGAAATAGTCAAAACAGAGAATAGGACTGAATAATCCGCACCAGTCATTCAATGGCCGGAAGGTCTGCGGACATAAAGTCTTTTAGGTGTTGGATCCTTCTTATCCGTCATTGCATGCGCGACATTTAATCTACGGCGTCTTCTAGAAACCCTTGAAGCGGCGTGCAACTGGCGGGCTCTAAACCCTTCAAATATATAATCAGTTAAGTAATCTTCTATTCAATTTCAGATCATGGCGGAGATCGCGAAAGGTATTTTAGGTACTGGTTAGCCGAGCATCCAATAATTTTAAGCTTCAGATGGGACCATAATGTCTGGGGATCCTCCTTTGTTTTTCTCACATTATCCGTTCATGTCTTCCTCCTCGTTGTTCTGTTCCTGAAATTCGTAATGAAATTCCGCGCAAAGCCTCTGCCTTTAGGCCGAATTCCTGAGATTCATAACTCTGTCATTCTGGCGATGGCTGTGATCATTTTAGCCGGTTATTGGGAGGCCTCGGAAGTGGAATTCATAAATCTCCTTGGAGCAAGAAAGGATGCCGTAATGTTAAAACCTAAATGTGCTCATTATGGCCGTAATTTTGAGCGAACCGATAGCGGCGGGAAAGCAGAACGATAACTGGCGGGGAAAGCAAAAAAACACGGCGAAAAATGATGGACGGCTGAGATTCGTTTAAATGTCAACCAAGTTTTATTCTTCGTTTTGAACCGTTCACAGGTAAAATGAGCTTGCAAAGCTCATGAAGGCGTTGAGCTTGGAAAGCTCATATAGGACACGCCTTCGGCATAATAAAATAGTTTTGAAGTAAAATAAAATAACTCTTAACTAAATAAAATAGTCTCAAATATAAAATTTATAAATAATACGTTTATTATTAAATATTAATTATTATCAAATTTAAATTAAATTAATTTTGTTTATATTTACGTTAATACTATCATGTAAAACTATTTTAATCACTACACATTTAATAAATTAATATATTTTTTATATTTAATTTTTTTATTATTCCTACAAATTAAATCTTCCAACGTACTAATTATAGTTATATATAACCTTTTCTACCTAATTAATTATTAGAATAATTTTTTCCATATAATTTTATTATCACTAGATATATAAACTTTGTTTTCTATTTAAATATTCTCGTAACTTTGATTCTCCGCAACCTTTTTAATTATTTATTTAATTACAATAAAATTATTCGATAAATAAATAAGGGTTATGTCGTGATCAATGTAAGTAGGTATATTCTTTTAAAAGCCTTTGTTCTTTTTACATTATGTCAGCAATAGGTTAAGATGTTTGTCGTATGAACTGAAAAATGTAGATTTGAATGATTGGCTTTCGAAACTCAGGAAAATTTGGCACTTACCGGATTGGATTAGGCCTATATTAGGAAAGTATACAAACACATAATGTCAAAATTTTACTTTTACTTTTACATTCCTTTTATATTACTTGGAAGTAAATTGTTCTAACATTAATATAATATAGTTTATTTATTAGTCCTTGTCTTTTGCTACTCAACGTTTGTTCCAAACTTATTTGACGTCCCTCAAACTCCCACACCAATCTTTGATCTTTTGTTTTTTTTATTGGATAATTAAAAATTAAGAAAATAAATAAATCAAAGGTTGGTGTGGGAGTTTGAGGGGTGTCAAATAAGTTTCGAACAAACATTGAGTAGCAAAAGACAAGGACTAATAAATAAACTATATGATATTAATGCTAGAACAATTTACTTCCAAGTAATATAATTATCCAATAAACTCCAACATAATAAATTTAATGTTCAAGGAGCTCACTTAGAGTTTCAATTTTAAGGATGATTAATTAGAAAAAAAATGGGAATTTAAAAGATAGAGACGATTAACGAATAATGTCAAAGAGTCCAGATGCTTGAACACCAAAAATGAAAACAAAATCAACTGAAACAAAAAGACTTGATGCAAATAGCAGAATTCCTCGGGATGCTCTAACATCAAACACATAGATACATGAAAATGTTTCATGAGTGAGGAGCTCATGAATATTTGGGCGTCTAAAACCAGAATCCCAGACTTCTCCAAGTCTAAAGCACCAACCCATGAAGCTTCATATGTTGCACAGTTCTTCCAACGAACCAAATATTCCCAATATTCTTTTCTCCTTTTACTTTTGGCTACCCATGAATCAATGATTTGATCAACCTCTTCAAACCTCTTCTCCGATAATTGGTGTATCCATTTGGGTGTATCTTGCAAATTGGAATGCGTACCTTGTTGCCCACTAGATTCACCCTCATGGTACTTATACAAATCTACAACGTTAAATATTGGTGAGATATCTATATTGGTTGGAAGATCAATTTCATAGGCATTGGATGAAAACTTCCACAAAATTTTGCATGGGCATATTTTATTCCAGTTCAACTTATTGTATGTTCCTTGTGGGAACCTTTCCTTCTGCAAATGTGCCATTACCAACTCACCAATCTGAAACTCTTACACTCTTCTATGTACATCAACATGTTCTTTATATTTAATGGCACTCTTTTCTAAAATTTCCTTCACTTCTTAGTGCAAATCATAAATATACTCAGCAAAATCTTCTAATACAACACTTTTTCTATTCAAATATGCACTCTCTCAATTCATCAACTCCTCTTGGGTTGTACCCATATGCAACTTGGAATGGAATTTTTCCCACACTTCAATTTATGGAGTTATTATATGCAAATTCGCTTGTGCCAAAGTTAAATCCCATCGATTTGGTTTATCCCCAACCAAACATCTCAACAAATTACCCAAACTTCAATTCACAACTTTGGTTTGACCATCAGTTTGAGGATGGTAGGCTGAACTAAACCCTAATTGTATTCCCATTTTCTTTCACAAAGTATGCCAAAAATGACCAACAAACTTGGTGTCCCGATCTGAAATAATACCTTTTGGCAAGCCATACAACCAAACTATCTCTTTGAAAAATAATGTAGCTATATAGGAAGCATCACTACACTTGTGAAATGGTATAAAACAAACCATTTTTGCAAATCTATCCACTACAACAAAAACATAATCATTACCTCTTTATGTTCATGGCAAACCCAAAACAAAATCCATGCTAATGCATTCACATGGTCTCTTTGGTATTGACAATAGCTGATATAATTTGGTGTTTTGTCTCACTCCCTTGGCATGCTGACATATCCAACAACTTTTCACCATTATTTTTACATCTGCACTCATCCCAACCAATATTAACTCTCATTCAATTGTGCTAATGTCTTCTCTATTCCAAAATGTCCACTCAAACCCTCACTATGTTTCTCCTTCATCAAATTATCTCTCATGGAACCTTGAGGCAAACACAACCTTGTCCTTTTGAACAACAAATTTTCTTGAATAAAATACTCCAGCCATGGAGTTCTATCCGTCCTAATGAGAATTTTACACATTGACCAAGCTTCTTAAAAATTTGAATCTTCTTCATACAAGTCTCCCATACAATCACAATCAACAACATTTACTCATAGCTCATTCAATAAGAAACATCTCTTACTCAATGCATCAACAACTCTATTTGATTTTCCACTTCTATGTTTTAAACCAAATGAATAGATTTGAAGAAATTCAACCCATTTCACATGCTTCTGACTCAACTTACCTTGGATGCTAATGAATTTTAATTCATGATGATCGGTGTACAACACAAACTCCTTTGGTAGCAAATAATGTCTCCACTTTTTGAGTGCTAGCACAATTACATAAAACTCTTGGTCATATATAGAGTATTTTCTCTTTGCCTTTGATGCAGGAACATCCACGGTTGACTGGCAATCTTGCATCAACCCAAAAAATATTTAATTTTAAATTTTGCTTTAGTTTGGTCTTTTCATATTGTAGGTGAATAAATTTTTGTAATAAGGCCTAAAATATTTGACAAATATTTGGCCAAGTTGTTATGTTGCAATTCAATGGTGATTTGGGTTGATTTTTATGGCTTTTTCAAGGAATAATATTCAAATGTACCTTCTTGGGCATGGGACTTGGGGAGTTACAAGTTTTGGTAGCTAATTTAATGTTCCTTAACTTTTGCATGAAGAATTTTGATGCCCAAGAGCAAGTGGTTTGGCTTTTTCTATTCAGGGGCTCCTATTTGTGAGGAAGTGCCTGCTTTTCTTGGCCAATCATGGATGAAGGTTAGAAAAGATATATTTTCAACATTTAATGATTTTAAATACATTTTTGAAAGCATATTTTTTATTTTCCAAGCATAGAAAATTGGGAGTTACAAGAAAGGTGTGAAGAAATTAATTTATATACTTTATTTTGGTCATTTTGGAGAGTTGTTGTTGGTAGATTGAAGCTGATACTTCCCAAGAATGGATTTTTGAAGAAAGAAGGTAGAAGCCATGATACTGCAAGTTTGAGAGAGTGTGTTGTAGTAGCAAATGAATTATGAAATCCATGGTTGAAGATCAACAAGTTGGTGATTGAAGATTGTAGATTAGAGAGCTAGTTTCACAATGCATGGAGATGATTTGAAGAAGAAAAATTGTAGCTTGATTTTTGAGGTTGTTTGATGTCTCATAGGAGATTCTAATATGTTTTGTATCGATTTATTTCATCTTGTATGGCTGCAAAAACTTGTGTAATCAGATTTTATTGAAGTTGAGAAACTTTGCTGCAAGTTAAATAAAGAAGACTAATTATGTTGTTGCAAAATTTTACATCTTGTTTGTTGTTGGTGGTGTTGAATGATTTTGTGTGAGGGTTATGTGAGTTTCCCTCTCTATCAACCTCGTTTAGCTTTTCGTTGAAGTAAGCTATTGGTTTTCCCTCTCGACTTAGAATTCCCCCTATTGTTGTCCCACTTGCATCACAACCAACTTGGAAGACTTCCAAAATTGGGAAGTGCTAACATGGGTTGTTCTATCAAAATTTCCTTCAAAATATTAAAAATTTTCTCTGCTGCAGTTGCCCAAAACAATTCTTTTTTATTATCTTTCATTGTCTCCGTAATTGGTGCACATATCCCACTAATTGTTTTGATGAACTTCCTATAAAAAATTTCTAATCCACAAAAGCTCCTTGCTTCAAACATACTTCTTGGTGAAGGCCAACCAAAAATTGTTTTTACTTTTTCCAGGGCCATTTGCAGACCACTATTAAAAACCACGAACCCCAAATACACCAACTCTTCCTTCATCAAACTATAAATTTTCAAATTCACCATTAACGTTTCCTCTTTCAACCTTTGCAAAATTGCTCTAATATGTTTCAAGTGCTCTTCTTTTGTTTTACTAAATATCAAAATATCATCTAAATACACAATTACAAACTTACCAAGATATGGCTTCAAAATTTCATTCATCAATCTCATGAAAGTGCTTGGAGCATTGGATTGACTCATGAAAGTGCTTGGAGCATTCATCAATCCAAATGACATCACCAACCATTCATACAATCCATCTTTGGTTTTGAAGGTGGTCTTCCATTCATCTCTTTATCTTATTCTTATTTGATGGTAACCACTCTTCAAATCAATCTTAGTGAAACATTTGGCTCCACTCAAGCAATCCATCATATCATCCATTCTTGGTAATGGAAACCGGTATTTGATGGTTATCTTATTTATTGCTCTCGAATCCATACACATTTTCCAATCCCCATCTTTCTTTGGTGCCAACATTGTTGGAAAAACACACAGACTCAAGCTTTTCCTAATCAGCCCTTTAGCAAGCAACTCTTTCACTTTCCTATTTATCTTTTCATTCTCTTTTGGTGGCATCCTATATGGTTCCTTTTTTGGTAAACTTGTGCTGAGAATTAAATCCATGTAATGAGTAATGCTTCTCATGGGTGGCAAACCATTGGGCAACTCCATCAAAATTTTTGCATAGTCCTCCAAAATATCTTGAAATTCCTTTGGTATTTCATCCTCTTTCTTCGCTGGCCCAATTGTTGCAAAATTGGGAACTATGGCAAAACATGTTTTCTCCTTTTTGAATTCTCTCAAAAATTGGTATTCGGAAACCAAGCATACCTTTTGGTTTGTCTTCATCTTCTCCTTCTCTATTTTTCATGGGTTTAGAATGTACTCTTTTCCATCTTTCTTAATTGCATATGTATTCAATTGGGGATCATGAACAACTTGTCTATCAAATTGCCATAGTCTACCCAAGAGAATATGACACACGTCCATTGGCATAATGTCACACATAACTTCATCCTTGTAGTTTCCAATTTGAAAACTTACCAAGCATTGCTCCCACACCACCAATTAATGCACTCTTTTTCTAACTACGAAACTTAGTAGGGACTAGGATGTTTCACCTTCTTCAACCTCAATTTTCCCACCATCTCCTTAGATACAATGTTATGCATACTATCGTTGTCCACTATCACTTTACAACACTTTCCTCTCACCTTCAATCTTGTTCAAAACAAATTTCTCCTTTGTATTGGTTCTAGTTTCTCCTTTTTGGGATTTAACAAGACTCTTCTCAACATCAAAGATTCTCCATCTTTGAGGTCTTCTCCATGCTTATTCAAAGTTTCTTTTTCACTTTCAACCTATGCTACATACACTCTTGCCTCCTTTTCTTTCCCCCTTCATGCATTGAAACCTCTTCCTCTACCTCGTCCAAATGACCCTCTTCCTTGAGGGTAGTCTCCTCTTCCCTTTATTTTCCACCGTGCTTGCTTCTTCTTGCTTGCCCTGGTAGCTTTTAGTCTACCATGCAAAAAATTTCTTCTACCTCGAGAGTTATTCTATTAAGTATTTCTTCCGCCTTTAAGGCATATTGATATGCCTCCTCTACACTATGCATATTCAT